>CAOJBK013644956.1:0-13324 GCA_948294925.1 Codiaeum variegatum
ATGATCTTAAGAAAACTTCGAGGAGTTGGAATTATCATTTTGATGAGGTAATTAAATCGTTTAATTTCATCAAAAATGAAGATGAAACTTGTGTGTACAAGAAGGTTAGTGGGAGTGCACTTATGTTTTTTGTATTATATATGGATGACATTGTTGCTGATTGGAAATGTTGTAGGAATGTTCTTTAGCATAAAACTATGGTTATCCTCTAACTTCTCCATGAAGGACTTAGAAGAAGCCACTTATGTTCTTGGTATTCGCATCTATAGAGATAGATCGAAGAGAACACCAGGGCTTTCCCAAAGTCAGTACTTAGAAAGGGTGTTGAAGAGATCAACATACTGGGTTCCAAGAAGGGATTGTTACCAGTACGTCATGGTATCCACCTTTCTATGAAGATGTCTCCATGGACAAATGAAGAAAGGGAAAACATGGCTAGTGTTTTATATGCTTCAGCAATTGGAAGCTTGATGTATGTAATGTTGTGTACTAGGCTGGATATTGCGTACGCTATTAGTGTGACTAGCAGGTTTCAATCCAACCCAGGATTGGATCACTAGGTTGTAGTCAAAGATATCCTTAAGTACTTGAGAAGGACTAAGGATTTATTTTTTACTTATGCAGGAGGTGACTTGAGGATTGATGGTTTTACAGACTTTGACATCCAGTCAGATGTCGATGATAGAAAATCTATCTTGGGCTTTATCTTTATTGATAATGGAGGAGTAGTTTGCTGGAAGAGTTCCAAGCAATCAACTACTGCAAACTCCACTACAGAGGCTGAGTACATTGCTACATCAGATGCTGAAAAGGAAGCTATTTGGATTCAAAAGTTAGTAACAAAACTAGGTGTAGTTCCTTCCATTCAGTCATCGGTTCCTCTCTACTATGACAACAATGGAGCCATTGCTCAGGCAAAGGAACTCAAGTCTAACCATAAATCCAAACATATAGAAAAGAGTTATCATATTATCAGAGAGATATTGTGAGAAGCGATATTGCCATGCAAAAAATAGCGTCAGCTGAGAATACAGTAGATCCCTTAACTAAAGCTATAAGTCAGAAATAATTAGATTATCATCTCGAAATGATGGATCTTAGATACTATGTAAATTGGCTCTAGATTAGCTCTAGTACAAGTGGGAGATTGTTAGGGTCGTATGCCCTAGATCTTGTACTTTGTATATATATTTGTAATCATAATCCATCATTGGCTTTCATATATATGTTTTTGTTTAAATGATCTCTTTCATTTTATTGTATGACGTATATATGTTTCCTGAGTCTTAAGTGAAAGAATCTATTCTCAAAGTGTTTGGAAATATGGAAATTAATTCTTTTTGTCATAGACTCTAAAGCAAGTTCACGGTCATAGGATTTTTGGTAGGAACATCATTAATCCTGATAGACTATCACCTCTATTGACAACTATGATAAGTATGAGATATTTGTTGATACGAAGGTAGTAAGTCTCATGCTACAGACATGTAATGTTGTGACAATATGAGGACACTCATGAGATGAGTAAGTCGAACAGTGACATTAAATGATAGACACGTGAGTTTTATACACTAGTTAATGTCTTATCATCAAAATCGTAATTGTGCATACAATCCTTAGACTTGAGGTGACATGTTATCTAACATATTGGCGACTATGGTTTGTTACTTCTTACATACAAATGCTAGTCGTGTATTGGTATATGGCATGTGGTGGCCATAATCAGTGATATGTTGGGATAAGTGTTCAACCAAGAAAGGATTCATTAACTTGGGTAAACAAGGAAGGAATCCTATGACTTCTATTGTTCTCGATTCACAAATCCTTGGCCAAGGTAGTAAGGATTCACTAGAAAGATTTTCTAATAGGAATCAGATTATCGACAACTAGAACCAGATAGAAGTCATATGATCTAGCATATAGGGTTTGACTATTACATGACCCTAACTAAGATTGGGAATTTGTAATGAAGGGATTCAAGTGCACAATAATTATGATCAAGAGTTCCATGCAATGTCAAGGATTCAATCATCGACATTCATTTCTAATTGGGTAATCCTGATATGTTATGCTAGACATCACTCACAACTTATGGGACTAAGTATGGATTGTGGATTACAAACTTGGTGGGAAGAAAAGAGTTTTCTTTATCCCATTGCAAATTAGAACATGAACCTAGTAAGTCACACACCATAAAGTTTTTCCTATGGCTTGGAATTAAATCACATTAACAATTTATTAAATAGTTTAATTAATTATTAATAATGATTAAATTAGACTTGTAATTAAATTTACAAGGATTTTAGCATGTCTTGACATCTAATTTATAAAGGGATTAATTCAATTATGTCATAGTTTATAAGGGATACAAATAGGCAAGACTAAATTTATATGGACTAATATAAATAATAATTAATCTACATGAGATGTGATTAATTATTGGCTAAAGTGATTCCTACTAATCACTTGTGCTAATCAAGTTGATTATTTGACTAATTGCCTAGTCAATTAAGTCAATTGGATACTGGCACAAGTACCATATCTTCCTAAAAGCACTTTTCCTTAAATTAAGGGATTAGTGGTTAAAAAGAAGCATAGATATAAATTATAGGCCTTATCTCTTTTTGCCTAACAAGAAAGATAAGAAACCTTGGGTACTATTCATCTTCTTCAATCTTGAGATATTCTCCTAAATGTTAGAGAGATAAACTTGAGTTGTAGTGAGAGAAAAACACGACACCCTTTTTTGAGAGAGAGAATTTATTTTTGACAAAGAGCTCTTCAATCATAAACTCTTCTTCTAAAGCCTTGTGAAGGAGTATGTGGAGCCATCTTAGTCCAAGTATCCCGAAAATCTCAAGATCTCAACAAAGGAGCAAGAACCAAAGCATTAGGCAAACAAGAGAGAGTTTAGGCTTCTTAAGGGAGACAAGTTGACACAAGCCTTCAGGAAAGCTTCGGTGTGAATCGAGCTAGAGGCTTCACACTTGAAGTGCTAAACAAAAGAGGGAGTTAAGGTATTTGATTCTTCAAATCCCTTCTAAGTTTTAATTATATTTTGCATAATAAATTAGTAAAAGAATCCTTTATTGAGACTATAGGTCCAAACCTAGGATTAGATGTTTATTAAAGGGTTTAATAAACAACTAAACCTCCATGCTAAAAGAGTTTTGGCATGGAAATTATTTTTACAAAAGTTTTGAAAATAAAAAATTGTACCATCTTGGTTCGTGTGTTTTTTGTCATTTTCACCTTCCACTGCATAGCTCGCATTTTTACTTCAGCATCATCACTAATCAACTGGTTGCTGCTCCTATAGATGACCAATGGATAAAACATGAATTCCCTAATGAAGACATCATTTTCTTAGAATGGAACACATGGCAACTGTACTTTGACGGAGCAGCCAATAACAAAGGTTATGGTGCCAATCTGGTGTTCCTGACACCTAACAATGAAAGTTTACATCTTGCTCTCAAAATGGACTATGAGGTAACCAATAACGAAGCCAAATATAAAGCATGCATCTGTGGGTTAGAAGCCACCCTCCAAATAGGAATAAAAAATTTTGAGGTGTTTTGAGACTCCTTTCTAATAGTCTTTCAAGCACTTGGCAAATGGAAAATCAAAGAAGAGCAATTGATTCCTTACCACAAGTGACTCAATGAGTTCGCATCAAACTTCCACAACCTGTCATTTCACAACCTTCTGAGATCACAAAATAGGTTTGTTAATGCTCTAGCAACACTCATATCAATGGTCGAAATACGTGATGGATTCCTGATCCATCATATTTCTGTGAGCATCAAGTATGAATCAAGTTTCTTAGCCCACTATCTGAATATTTAAGAGGTTGAACAAAAACCATAGTATTGGGATATCTTCAACCATCTCACCAAAGGAGAGTATCCTCAAGGAGCTTCTAAGTCTAAAATGAGGACTCTATAATAACTAGCCAGCAGTTATCTCCCTCGAGGTGACAGTATCTACAAGAAAACTTAGAATGGCATTCATCTAATATGTTTTTCCAAGGAAGAAGCATCCAAGATCATGGAATGGATTCATGGTGGAGAATAAAGCACTCATATGAATGGATGGGTCTTATCATAGAAATTATAAACCAAAGATACTATTGGCTCACAATGAATCGAGATTGCTCATAATTCATCCAAAAATGACTTAAATGCATGATTTATAATAAGTTTCAGAAGCTTCCTCCTCCACCACTCAATCCAATTACAACTCTCTTACCCTTTGTTATTTGGGGCATTGACATCATTATTAAGGTATCACCTAAATCCTCTACTGGACATGTGTACATTTTTGTTCCAATCGACTACTTCACCAAGTGGGTAGAAGTGGCACCCTATTAAATTTTTTACTCGAAAAGGGTTGTTAATTCATCAAAACCAACATCATCGTAAGTTATGGTGTTAAATATGAAATCATCATAGACAATGGCTCCCACTTCAAAAAAGAAGTTGTTGCCCTTCTACAAAAGAAAAAGATTCAACACCACAAGTCTTCTCCTTACATACCACAAACGAATGGGGCTGTTAAAGCTGTTAATAAGGCTGTCAATAAAATTCTTTTGAAAATGATCAATAATCACAAAGGTTGGCATCTACATCTACCAAAGAGCTTCATGGGGTATGGAACAACATTCAAGTTAGCAACCAAGGTAATACCCTACTCAATGGTATATGGGATGGGAGAAGTCTTACCCATATAATTGGAGATCATATCTTCCCAAGTCCTTCAAGAGAGCCAAATTAATAAAATTGAATGGCAACAGGCCTACTTCAATCAATTCAACCTCAGTGATGAGAAAAGAATTGAAGCCCTTCACCAAGCTCAAAACTACCAGTTCAAGCTTGCAAGGCACTTCAACAAGAAAGTCAGAGACATAAACCTGCATGAGGGCCACCTATTTCTCAAAGAAATTAGATAACTAACACTAGATCCTAGAGGAAAATTCAAACCTTCCTAAAGTGGTCCCCTCATCATCAAGAAGATTATGACTGGCAGAGGTGTCATCCTGATGGACATCGACGGCAACAAGTTTAATCATCCAACCAATCTGGATCAACATAAGCGATACATTGTTTAAGCATTTCATTTGCATCTTCAACACTATTATAACAAGAACTATGTGGACTTAATTCTCCAAAAGTATATGTTGTATTTTATTCTTAATTTTCAAATTCATTACAAAGAGATACGTAGGCAACTCTCATGGGTATGATTGAAAGCACTTAATAAATTTTAATATTTTCACATCTTTTCATCTTTTGGACTCTTTAACAATGCATGCAAAAATAAACAAATAAAGAGATAAATCAAAAAAAGAATGAAATCTACTAAGATTAAAACCTAAGTGGGTAGCTTAGAGCAAAGGTTAGAGCTTGCTAGACTAAAAATCAAAAACAAATAGTCTAGGCAACAATCAAGACAATTTGCTAAGTTGAAAATCCAAAAGGGTGGCTTATGAAAACATCAGAGCTCAAACAAAATAATGCATTTTATTAAATTCTTATTCACCTTTTGGAAGACATAAAAGGAAATTTTGAAACAAAAGTCCAAAAATCAAATAAGGCTTAAAAGTTTGACCTAACTTATCTCTCAAACAGTCTAAACAAAATCACTATTCTTCAACCTCTGTCAAATAGGCATAGCATTTATCCTTCTTACGCCAACAAATATCTATCCATCAGTCCACATACTCTTTGGGTTTCATAATCATCCCCTAGAGTCAGAATCTTGAAATCTTGAATCCGAGCTCTAGTCATAGCTCTAGCTATATTAGCACTGATAACTGAAGCTTCAAATAGCACACCATCTAAGGGCATGACCTAGCTATAACCCATCTGGCGAAGGATTCTAGTGCCTTGGTACCAAGTAACAAACTTCAAGCTAAGAAGAT
Organism: Codiaeum variegatum; assembly: GCA_948294925.1. Taxonomy (NCBI): domain Eukaryota; kingdom Viridiplantae; phylum Streptophyta; class Magnoliopsida; order Malpighiales; family Euphorbiaceae; genus Codiaeum; species Codiaeum variegatum. The sequence continues at coordinate 5,924 of CAOJBK013644956.1, forward strand.
ATACATGCTTGAATCCCCATATCTTCACTATGAACTTATTGATCGCATACCAATCAGGTCTCTATAAAAACTCATCTGCATCCAACTCAATCAGCCAACTAATCCACTGAGCTTCTGTAGCTAAACGGATCATGATCTTCCAATTCAGAAACCAAGAGGGTGAATAGTCCACTTTCTCAGGAGCAGGCACGATCCTGAGATGGTCCCTCAAGCAAATTTGTAAAGTAAGAGCAAAGTTAGAAATACTCATCCTCTGTGGATTTTCAAAAGCAAAAATGACAAATTACTCCCCAATGGATCTTTCAAATGTTTCATACATAATTCCCGAGGAAGTCCAACCTCATATTGGATTCCTTCAAAATAAATCCCTATGGAGTCAAGAAAATACATCTCCCAGTGAGAGTCGAACACTATTAAGTCCCTAAAGGAAGAAACTAATGATTCTATTCTCCAATAGAGTCAGCTAATGAAAATAAGAATAAATCCCCAATAGAGTTAACAAGGAAACATACCTGTAACAAGATTGGGCTAATAGTCAATGGCCTAATAGAAGTGCAATGATTGTCCAAGGTCAGTAGTAACTCTACTAGAATCCACCCAACAATCTACTTTTTCTCACCTTTTGGGGTATCATCTCAGCCACCTGTACATCTCCCCACCCATATTTGCAAATAAACATGTACCCAATAGTCAAGCAAAAAGCATATGCCTTCCACATATTATTTAAACATACATTATCCTCTAAGCCTCAATTCTCAAAAAATTACATAGCCATGACAACCAGGTTCACTAAGTCATCGTCCATCACCTTTGATGCCTCCTGAACACTCAGACCCAAAATCCTTCTCACAGAGTTAAAAATAGCTAGCCTTTCCATTGGTATATCCACATCATCCTCGAGCTCCGAACCCAGTAAAGTAGAGAACTCCTCAAAAGTAGGACATATCTTATCAAAACCTGACCCAAATATGAAAACATGGTCTGAAGGGTCAAAAAAGTGAATGCAAGCGTTCAAAAATACCTAGTCTACTCTTACACTCCGTAGGGTTGGAAAAGCACCCATCCCATAGCACATGAGGTTGATTCTCTCAACCTTGCCTAGGTTTTTGCACCATCCAATCATCACGTGACTAACATATGGCTCCATTTGAGGGGGAATAGATGAAAATATTTTTGTTTATGGTTGAGAAGAGGACAAAATTAACTTTTTTAGCCGAAATAGCACAAAATATATATAGTGGCGTAAAACTGAGACAGAATGAGATTGTCTGTAGAGGGCTCTACGAATGTGCATAGGCCTCTACGAATACGCAGAGGCTCTACTCATGACCAAAGTCTTTTGCTCGTGCACCAAATCTCATTTCACGTGCCAATTTTTCTAAAATCATTTTTTTTCCAAAATTTCAAATTTTCTCGAATTTTCAATCTAAAAAATGATTTTGGTCGAGTCCTCTTCTTAAAAAATAAATTTTCATGCAACAAAACGGCAAAAAAAATCAAAATTTCATAGCAAAAAGGAATATTAATTTTACAAAATTCAAACAAAAGACTCATATTGGGCCATACAACAGTCAAACACAATCATGCATCATCTTCTGAATTCTAAGATAGACTAGGATGCCTCTGACTCCAACCCTCTAGAGCATCTCTCAAAACCATAGCCTCAAGCATCGTAGAAAGCTCATAAGTTGCCTGGTCTAACAAGTTAGTTGTTAACCATAAGCCTCCCAAGTCATATAATGCAGACAAAACAGAAAGTCAAAAATGCATCGAATAGAGTCAATCATCATAAAACAAAGATGATACTAATCGACTATGGAAAAAATAGATCCAGGACAGGATAGTTGGGGAAATGCTCCCCGCATATATGATGCAATCTAAAACCACCCTTTAGAAGAGCATAAGGAATGTTCTCACCAATCAATACACCTCCAGGAGTCCAATGAGAAGTGCCTGGCATCGAGATACTACCACCAGAGGAATAAGAGTTGGGAACTGGAATCTCCCTAATAAAAGCATTTTTTACTCTGTGAACTCTTAAAGGCCTCCCTTGAGTAGTATACTGGAAGCGATAAGGATCTGACATCTTCAGAAAAGTTGTACAAGCCTGAGAAGTCTTGGGAGCCCTCCGAGCCTTAGGGAGGTCCCTAAAAATGGCTAGAATAGTCGACATTTTCTTGGGACGAGTCTTCAAACTGATAGCCAAAGATGAAACATGTGTGGCTCTAAGAGGCTAGCTGAGTGGTGGAATGCCTTTCTTCAGACAACTAAGGTACTAGTCATAATCATGAAGTGGAAACAAAATTTTAGTAAAGGCCTCCTAATCCACTAGAAATCCTCAAAAGTAGCATCCAATTGAGGCCTCATAATCACTGGTGGGTCCATGGGAATAGAAAAATGCCACCACTCTGAAGCATCACTCTCTCTCTAAGGTAGAACTCAATCTCAACCCCACCACCTATCAAAATATGCCTCTCCCTAGCTGTCAGGCCTAAGTTATCATTAGAAATCTAATCCAATAGATGGCTACATCCCACGGCATCTATGTCGCCTAAAACAAAAAAATGTGGACACAATTGGACAACTATACTTAGCATATTCAGAAAAGTTAATTAGAACTTACTGAAGTCATATAGGCAAAGAACTCCTAACACTCTAGAAAGGAGGTAAGAACTGGAGGTCCCCTAACCTCGGAAGAGCATGAAATCCTACTCATAGGTACATTAAACACAATTAAGGTCCGGACCCTCGCTACAATGGTAAGAAAATGAGAGTAAACTGAACACTGTAAAAAACAAAAATCGGCAACTCAACAGAATCTGAAAGAAATAATAAATAAAAAATGGAAGGAAAAAAATGAGACATTAGGCTCATAGCTCTATAAACTAAATCCAAAGTAGTTCTGACCTAATCATACTCCCCAAGCTAATCCAGCTCAGCCAACAAGACTATCACACCAAGGTTTACATCACTCCACTTGTCATATACAAAAATACAAGATATCATGATTAAAATAAAAACCCTCACCATCTGTTCCATCGTATAAAGCTCTGGAGTAAGATCCACCCCTCTCAAAAGCTCCATCAGCCATGTGCAAGCCACTCGCAGCTTGAGTGGAACACTACTAAGGATTCGGCCTACCTCTTATAAGCTCAACATAGTGCGATTGAAAATAAAGGGACATCTACCAAAATGCATCCTGGTCAGGCAAGCCCACGCCACCAGCGTCATAGTCATCTCTCCAAAAGAGAAGTGAAAGGTATTGGTGGAATCCCACCACCTCTCAGCCATGGCAAAAATAAGGAACCGATCTCTGGCATCCAAAGGATTTAAATGGAACCAGCCACCCAAATAGGCTGGCAGCACTCGGGCATGAGCATCCGCTTGGGCAGCTAAAAAAGTCCTAACTCTACCCAACTGAGTCCTACCACCTCTAATGTTGTGGTTATCCATCTAAAAGTATAGATTTTATCTTATCTCAGTTTAACTATTTTTTCTTTGTGCAACTAACGTGTTTTGCAGAAAAAATAATAAGTAAAGCAAAAGGAAAAAAGAAAGCATACCACAAGGTAACCAAGCTAGCTACAATGGCTCTGGGGCTCTAGTAACAATTGTGGGTAAGCCTTTGTTTCTGGAATCTCCAATACCTGGTCACCAAGATCATCATCCGATGTTGGGTCTATCACAACGGTCACCTCAGTAAACGGAGCCCTTGATGTCGAAGGATGCTCATAAGTCAACATAAAAGCGTAGTCTCCCTGCTAATAGGCATCCCCTAAATCAGTCGGAATCTCAATTGTAATATCAAAGGAAGCAATAAATCGATTAAGTGTTTCCCAATCTATGTCATCCTCACTATTACCTCCTTTGCCTGCTCTATTGGTCGGTAGCATCAAAAGCTAAAAGCAGAAGAATAAGTCCAGTGAGAGAAAGCTAGAGAGAAAAGGAGATGAAAGCAAATGACAAAGGTCTAAAGCTTTAAGACCCTATTTATAGGCAAAAGTCAAAGAATGCATCACCAAGCAGTTCACACTTATCAGACCCATTCTTAAAAAATAAGACCAAATCTACTAAGGAGGATAACTATGAACCCTCATTTTAACACCATTGAATTCAGTCCAGCAATACAAACCCATAGACTCATATCGAGCTTAAATCATACTCAAAACAGACTCAAAATTGCAAAAATATCAAAATTGGATTGAACCAAGGTGAACCAAGTAGTTAAGCACAAACCAGAGCCCACGCGCATGTGCAAGATGCCTCCCTCATGCACAAGGACTTGGCATATACACAAGTCCCCTTGCTTGTATGCAAGGACCCATGGTCATGCATCAACGCCTTAGCTCATGCGCAAGCTGCTCCGCATATGCGCGACCCCTCTCGCTCATGCTCCAAAATTCCAACTTTTTAGATCCATTTTCTTTATAAATATGACCCTTGGGTACAGTCCCTAACAACTTTTCGATATGTCAAACCTTTGTTACTATTTACACTAAAATTATACTCTAAACACTATAGAGACCCGTTCCAGTTTAGTCAAACTATCAGAACCACCTATCCTCGCCACCGCAAGACAAAGGTATAACACTACAAAAAAATTGATTTGTAATGAAGGGAAAACTCCTCATTATAGGCTAAAATTTAATCATTAAAAATTTTTAATGATGGTAAAAATCCTTTCATCACCCCTTATTATTGCCTCCACCATTAAAAGTTTCCCCTCATTATTGTTTTTTCCCCTCCTTGTTAATTTTCCCTCATTAATTCATATGATTTAACCACTATAGATACCCCTCACTATATTATTTTTCCATTATTATACAATTTATTTTATGATTAAAATTATAATCATTATAAAACATCATCCCTCACCTAATTAATCACTATAATTAAATATAATTTTTAATAATAATATAACATTATCAATTATTTTCTTAATAAATAAATAAATGTTAATTAAATAAGAAAATATAACATTTCACATAAGCTATAATTTACATGAATATTTGAAAAGAATATGTATATAGATAATCAAAACAAAATTAATTGTCGAAGTTGTATTTCTCATTTTTTACTCCCTAATACTCAAAAGTATAAAAAAAAAATACTTTTTCCATCTTAGGTTACATGTATTCGCATTACTTCTATTTTAACTACTTACTATCATCTTTTTCAAAACTTACCTGAAAAACAAGATTAGAATATAGGATATTATTAGAGAAACAACAATGGCACAACTACATATTCAAAAAATTGTAGCAGTTGAAACAGAAAATTAGGAAAAAAAAACACACCAAAACTATAAAAACAAGAAGAGCCCATCTATGTTTTCCAAATTGCAACAGCTGAAACATGAAACACGAACAAAACACAATAAACAACAAAAGCAATATGAACACATCTGCATTTTTAGAGGTGCAACAGCTGAAATAGAAAACAGGGATTAAACGTAGCAAAATTCCTGTAGAGAAACACATAAAAGCAAAGTTTAATAGTTGCATATAACATGAAATTCATGTAAGAATAGATATAGTAACAACAAAAAAAAAATAGTTCTCCACAAGCTCACTAACATATTCATTCAGATCTTGTGGCACATTCCAAACAAGGACCTGAGAAGAGTATAGTCAATTGTTCTGCACAACGTCTTTCTGAGGCAAGAAAGTGCAACACATTGTAGCAACTTTCTCATATTCTTTCATTAACACATAGCATGTCCAAAATGTAAAAGCATAAACCACCACTATATGTGAAAGCTAAGGAAAAATGTACTCAATATGAAATTTAACAATGTCCAGAATCCAATGGCTAGTTTATATTTTCTTTATTTACACCTATCAAGCATAATTACATGAATTTTATAAGGCTAGTGAACATATATCTAACTTGACATATTATTTTTTCGGTAAAACAGTCAGGCAATAAGGCTGCTAGCTTAATCAAGCTACTTCCACGGCTGAAGTGACGGCCCTAAAAAATTATGGCAGTTTTATAATTTCATACAGGGTAAGCAATTTAACAAGCAGTCACTAAATTACCAAACCTGCAACAAAGAAATCAATATAACCCAAGAAGTTCCTTCTGTATTTAAAGACTAAACACACTCAATGGCAATTTCACGAATCAACATCAACTTTTGGTTTTTTAAATTAGGTTTCCAGACACCAAACTCTTCATTTTAACTAAAAAGATCAAGTCTTGATAAAACAGAAGGAAACAAAAATAAAGAACAAAGGTCCAAAAATCAATGAAGAACATTTAAAGAATTCATATGTGCTCCTTAAGAATTTCAAGACCATATAGACCAGTTGGAGTGATTAATGAAATGAATTTACCTTAAAAAATTCTCCACACCATTACAATGATCCTACCTGATAAAACATAGATGAAGAGATATGGAATGAAAGGAAGAAGGTTTTTTTCTTATATCTGTATTGTGCAAATACTACATATTTATACAGAGATGATAAGAGCTAATTTAGAAAATAAACTAAATAGGCTAAATCTAATGGACCTAATAACCTTCCTATATAAGATATACAGCTCATATAGTACTAAGTATTCCTATATAGAAAAAATACATGTAGTATCAAATATTCCTATATAGAAAATATACAGCTCACGTCAACACTCCCCTTCAAGTTGGGTGCGAATATATCTTCGATGCCCAACTTGTCTAGTGATTCGTGGAAACTTTTGCTTGAAACAACTTTCATCAACATGTCTGTAAGCTGGTCTTCTGATCTAATAAAAGGAAACATAATGATTTTTGCCTCAAGATTTTGTATAATGAAATGCCTATCCACTTCAATATGCTTCGTACGGTCACGTTGGACTGGATTTTGAGCAATTGTAATTGCTGTTTAATTGTCCCAAAACAATTTCATTTCAGAGGTAGGGCCAAATCTGACTTCACTTAATAGCCTTTTGAGCCAAAGCAACTCACACAATCCCTTAGATATCCCTCTAAACTCTGCTCCAGCACTAGACAAAGCCACCACTTTCTGCTTTTTGCTTCTCTAAGTAACTAGATTTTCACCCACAAACGTGAAATATCCAGAAGTCGGTCTCTTGTCTGACACGTCTCCTGCCCAATCTGCGTCAATGTACCCATCAACATTAAGGTGTTTATTCTTAGAAAACAACGGCCCTCTTCCTAGGACAGATTTTAAGTAGCGAAGAATTCAAACTACCGCCCCCATATGATCTTCACTAGGATTGTGCATGAACTTGCTCACTACACTGACTGCATATGTGATATCTGGTCGAGTATGAGATAAATAAATAAGCTTTCCCACCAGACATTGGTACCTCTCTTTACTTTTCGGTACTTAATTTGGATATTCTCCAAGCTTGAGGTTCTGAACAATCGGTGTCTCTGCTGGTCTACAACCCATC
>CAOJBK013645806.1:0-11913 GCA_948294925.1 Codiaeum variegatum
AAAAATGTAAGGCACACAGCACATATGCAATGGCTAATTGAAATTTTAAATGGGAGACAGAAATTTCGAGGCAGACTTACTCTTGATCTGATAAATAAGGCCCCCCATCAAAGTAATCACCCAAAAACAAAATCACATCAGGTTTGAGAGGCAGAACGGACGAAACAAACGCCCTTCGCATGTATATATCAGTATAAAATTGTGTTGTTTCGAAAGCAAATGATTTCGGAGGTAGATGAAGGGAGGTTCTATCCATAAGCTGTTAAGGATAGAAAACCAAAATTAGTAACGAACGATGCCGAACTACAAAAAATGTCACAGCAGAGAAGAAAAATTCACCTGTGGGTCAGCTAGGACAGCAACTTTTACATAATCACTCGAGTTCCTACTCCATTTATCTGAAACATAATTTAAACATAATCTTTTAGCTAGCTCATCACTATCTTCATATGCATAGATTTACACAAATTAACCTACTTTCCTTAAGTGTGCTATACAATGACGGAGCTAGAAATTTTTTTTATATAATTAAGCCAATTTTTATATATTTCAATAAAATGTTCGCCTAAACTAAGGTGATCCACATACAATAAATAGCTAAATTTTTATCCTTTTTCACCTGAAAATTTTTGAATTTTGAAGGTTAGAGGCCATGGCTGCCCTCTCCCCCAACAATTGGAACCAAACCCAATTTTTGCCTTTTGTTCAACAGCCAAAACCCTAATTATTGGATAATGCATACATGGGCAGGGGAATGATAATTGATAAACCAAAGAGGATTAAAAATTATTCTAATTAATGATTAATCATAATGCTGAATAAAGGGTACAATAAAAATGTGATCTTTCTTTGAATTATGGAAAGCCATTACTTGAAAATTTAAATCATCTTAATCTAATTAATTACTGAGTTTTAATTAAGGAAAAATTTTCAAGATTAATCTAATGAATTACCGTGAAATTGGAAGATGAGAGATGATGAGGCCATGAACAAGACCATAAAGAAGGAACCCAAAAGGAAAACATCTCGCCGTAGAGAAGTGTCGCCGCCCATATCCCACACAACGCGGCCGTCAATTTGTGATGTTGCTTCATTTTTTTTTCCCGTCAATTTCTCTCTCTTAACAAACTTTTGACTTTTATTATTAAAGGCGGGTGCTTTTTTAATCCCATGTGTGTAATGTACCCAATAAAAACCCCTGAACTTATTTCTAACACAGCTCTTCTCTGTGAATGAGAAAGGAATCTCTTCAAGGACTAGCTTGTACTCAAATGCTATGGCTTCATACCCTTTAATTGGTAAGCTTTTCTGTAATTCTTTTTTCCTTTTTTGCCCTTTTGGTTTCATAGCTTATTGACTGTAAAAGTTAAGACTTGTGACCAATGCAATAAAGATTCAAACTTTCCCTTGTTCTATTGAGATTTCAGTTATCAATCATTGCAAGTTTTAATTTTTTTCTTTTGCTTTTAAATCAAAGATTGATTTGCCTTGAATAGGAATTGCTATGCCAGCAACTGTTTGATGAAATGCCTACATTAGAAGTAGTCTTTTGATTCTCTCACTGATTGCTTACAATGACCAAATTGTTGAGGCTGCTTCGTTGAGGACAATTATGTAAATTGAGCTGAATTAGAGCCATTAAGTATGGCAGTTTTTAGGTTGAACTGAGCACATTGTAAGAAAATTTTGGTTTTATGATGCACATTTTTGCCTTTTGTTACCAATTCAAGGCTACTCTCCTTGGTTCAAACATTTATTGAGGTGGGACCTATAAAACACAGACACTTCATTCACTTATTGTGTCCCATTTCAGATACTCGGAAACTCATGTTTCATTCTCTATATTTTTTAAAAATGTCATTTTTCCATGTCTTGTATCCTGTTTCCACATGTCTCGTGTCTGTGCTACATAAGGTGGGATGATTCTAGTCTCATCAATTGTGCTTTAATCCTATTTATTATCATAATTGAAACCTTTAAAAAATCCTGAAACCTGAATGCATACTTGTATCACAGTCCACTGGGGTTAAAGGCATTGTGAGGTCTAAAGAGACATCGGTTTGTTTTATTAAATTCATGCTGAAATAATTAAAATAAGACTTGTTTCATCTGCTCTTGATCCCCTGATCGACTATTGTAGCTCTAGCGTTGATCTCCTGGTCTGCACTGATTACTTAACTACATATAGATTCTCAATAAAAAAAAAAACTAAAATGACTTAATTTTTATTCTTTTTTATACATTTTTAAAGCAATATGGTATAGAAAATTTCAAATTTACATTGTAAAATGATGAGAAAAAAAATTGTAAAGGAATGAATGTTTCTATTTTTTGTGCAAGTATGTGTCTATTCTTAATATGTACTAATGAACATCCTCACTCACTCTTATTTTGGTTTCTGTGTGAGCCTACATCCTTTAGCCAGTCAACAACTTCCTTGACGGTTGGCCTCTTAAACGGGTCGTAGTTCACACACAAGCAGGCCACATCCAGCACTTGCAGGATCTCATCATCAAAGCCCTTTCCTTTTAGAAGAGGGTCAAAAACTTCATCTTGTTTACCGTCTTTTCTCATTTGCTGAACCCAGCCAACTAATTCTGTTGCCATCTTTGGTTTGAACAACTCTACAGGTCTTTGCCCGGTGAGCAGCTCAAGCATAACAACCCCAAAACTGTACACATCTCCTCTCAATGTGGCTACCCAGGCTTGTCCATACTCAGGAGGAATGTAACCGAGAGTACCGACGAGTTCAGTTGTAACATGAGTATGATAAGGAAGAATCAGCCTGGATAATCCAAAATCTGCAACACGAGCTTCAAATTTCTCATCAAGGAGGATGTTACTCGACTTGATGTCTCGGTGTACAATGTGTGGCTCACATATTTGGTGCATGTAAGCTAGACCATAACTTGCTCCTCTTGCAATCTTCAGACGAGTTGGCCAATCTAGTTGAGATGAACCATCAGCCTTCTCATGTAACCAGTAATCTAGACTTCCATTCTCCATAAAGGAATATATGAGTAGCCGAAAGCCCTCGTACGCACAATAACCTCGCAATGAAACAAGGTTTTCATGTTGTGCTGTGGATAGAGCCTCTACTTCTGCTTTGAATTCCCTTTCCATAATACCCATATCTCCTGATAATTTCTTGACAGCCAACTTTGTACCATTTGCTAGTGTTGCTTTATAAACCAAACCAAAACCCCCACATCCAACAATATTTGCGTCACTAAAATTATCAGTGGCTTTTAAGAGTTCAAACATGGTTAGATCCTTGATCTCGCTGATATTGTGCGGGAACATAACTAGGGTGGTTTCCTTATCAGGAGAAAATCTAGAATGAGAGTTGCTTGAAATTGTATCCATCTCTATATTCTCGGAGTCCCCTCCCGGAATGATCCTTCGGTTCGACAATATCCACAATGCCAGTATAGCAATAATTAAACCAGTACCAAAACAGACACCAAGGACTAGTCCAATAATAAGCTTCGTGTTGATTCTTTTGTGAGTTGCTGTAGGAATGACAGGTCTTGATGAATTGGAGCAAGAACGCCGTATAATTGGACCACACAACCCAAGATTCCCTTCAAAGCTAGAACTCGGGAAAGTATCGAACTGACCACCGGATGGTATAGCCCCGTGAAGATTGTTATTCGCCACGTTAAATGAAGACAAAAAATGGAGACCTTTGAGTGCCACAGGGATCTCTCCGGATAAGTGGTTTTCAGAGAAATCCAGTTTCTCTAAATTGGTAAGCTTTGACATTTCATCAGGAATTTTTCCCGAAAAGTTGTTATTTCTGAGATCTAGCACATGAAGAAACTTCAGATTGCCGATTTCTACCGGGATTTCACCAATGAGACTGTTGTTTCCCAAGTATATAGATGGTGGCAGGCTAGAGAGTTGATTGTACTGCTGATAAGTTGCGTTATTCGGCTGAGCGAAAACAGGCAGCGGCAGATAACTTCGGCTGACTAGCTCATTAGTCCCTTTTGATGCTAGTGTTTGCAATCCTCCAAGTTCCTTAGGCAATTCTCCTGAAAGAAAGTTTCTAGACAAGTCTAGGTAGAAAAGATTTGATAAATTGCCCAACCAATTGGGAATAAAACCTTTGATTCGGTTAACAGACAAGTCCAAAACCTCAAGGTTCTTGAGCTTGGATAACCAATTGGGTATCTGACCAGAGAGTTGAGAAGCACCGAGAGCCAGAACCTGAAGATTCTGGAATCCATTTGAATCTTTAATCGCTTCATCGTCTGGAATCTTTTCATTAAGAAAGTTCACTGAGAGGATAAGAGTAGTAAGGTTCTTACAACCCATCAAATTTTGAATAGCTCCACTAAGGTTGGTCAAGTTATTGTAAGAAACAGACAAGAAAGACAACGATTCTAATGCTCGTACTTCCGGCATGATCTGTCCTCTCAACTTGTTATAAGCTAATCTAACAGCAATTATTGATCTACACAAGTAAAGGCTCGTAGGGAAATTACCTGTAAACTTATTGTTACCAAGATCAAGAATGCTAAGTCGGTTAAACTTTGAGAAATCGAAGATAGAAAGCTCCCCTTCTAAGAAATTCACCCTCAAATTTAATGTAACTAATTTAGTACAGTTCATTAGAGATATAGGCAGTGAACCTGTGAGATTGTTGATGTGAAGCTGCAGCTGTTCTAAGTTGGATAGCCTGCCGATATCCTGAGGTATCGTGCCAGCCAATTGATTCGAATACAAATCAAGAATCCTTAGCTTATTGAGATTCACCAGTGAATTACTGATTGTACCCGTAAGGCTATTAACAGGTACCGAGAATTGTTCGAGCAAGACAGTATTGTAAATCTCTTCAGGAATTCTGCCAGAAAGGTTATTGAAACCTGCTGAGAAAATTTTCAGATTGGAACATTCTCCAATGTTTGAAGGAATATTTCCATTGAAATCATTGTTGGAGAAGTCAAGGATAGTCAAAGAAATTTGACAGATGTTGCTCGGAATTTGGCCTGTAAAGCTATTGTTACTGACATTAAAACTGCTTAAATTCACAGCCAATTGAAGAAATGAGTTAGATGGAAACACCCCATCAAACCGGTTACTCGACAAGTCGACTATTCGGATAGCCAAGTTAGAGTTATTAACATTGTTAGATGGCAATTCCCCATCGAGACAATTGCAACTAAGATCAAGAATCTGCAGGCCATTAATGGAGAAAAACCCACCAGGGAGAGAACCAGAGAGATGATTATGAGACAAATTGAGATGAGAAAGATGACTGAGATTAGCAAGAGATGGGGAAAAAATCCCATTAAGGCCTCTAAAGGGTAGCCATAAATGAGTAACTTTACCATTAATTTCATCACATTCAACTCCTTCCCAGAAACAACAGTCACTAGAAGAAGACCAATTTAAAGGAGGAGAAGCTGAAATGTTAGAAAAGAAAGGTAATAAAGAATTATGATCTTGTTCATTACAAGTAGCTAAAGACTGATAAGGAAACAAAAACATTAACAAGATCATCAAAAAACCAGTAAAGTTTGAAACTTTAACACCCATCACCACTGTAAAATCAGTAAAGTTTGAAACTTTTTTACCCATCATCACTATAAATTCAGTAAAGTTTGAATCTTTAACATCAATTTTCACTGTTCCCATCACTGGGACAAAGAACAATGATCTTCTGATATCTATAATACAATCCTGTAAACTAGCAAAGATTTGGAAATTGCAGTCATGGCTTCCATTGACTAAAGAGAGAGAAGAGCGAGCGAAGGGGCATGACATTTGGCCATTGATTGATATTATAATAGCACTAAAAAAAAGTTTTGAAGTCTTTAATTAACAATGAAGGAATTAAAAAGAAGGGTCATCATTAAAAGTATGAATTTATTATAAGCGTTTACTTTGAGGCGGCTAGTGGTGGTGATGGTGGCGGTGGAAGTGGTGGTGATGGTGATGGTGATGGTGGTGGTGGTGGACTCTTTCTTGTTTGTTACTGATTAATTGAAAAACAAAATCCCATAAATGGTCCTAGAAAAATCCTTTTCATTCCACATTTTTGTGAGCCTAAAAAGGCTAAACAAAGTCTTTAAATCTCATAGTCTTATGTTGAATGGTTTTTTCTTTTTAAAAAATTGAAAGCTCAGAAAATTTCCGCCCCTTTATTTGGTTTTGTTGGCAGGTAAAAAAACTTACCTATATTGGAAAAAATGTTTAGGTGAATTTAGCTATCTTACTATGTGATTCAATGGACCAAACTATTTGTCCCTGGTTCAATCGATCTCACCGGTTGAATTAAGATCAATCAATAAAAATAAATCTAAAAAAATTTAAAATTAATTATAATTACTAAAAATTAGTTCAGTAAATATAAGTTCAATAAAAATTAATTTTAGATCCTATTTTCTTTAACTGATTTCTATTGAATTGAATTTATCTTTACTGATTTTTATTAATTATAATTGATTTTAAAGACTTTTTTAAATTTATTTTTAGTAATTAAAATAGATTTTTACTAAATTTATTTTTACTTATTAAAACTGATTTTTACTTATTATAACTTATTTTTACTGATTAAATTTAATTTTTACTTATTAATTTTTTTTAAAGTTGAAGAGAAGAATACTTTAATAAAAAAAATTAGTTTTAATCAATAAAAATCAGTTTTAATAAGTTAAAATAATTTTACTAAATGAAGAGCATAATTAAAATCTAAAATTTCTCATTTTTTTTAAAGATTCTATTAAAATTTTTCACGTTTAAAAGTTCTATAATTAGAAATTTTGTTGAAAATTGATCAAAATTAGAAAAAAAAAATCAAAATTTTTGTTTTCGTTGAATAATTATTACTCAATTCAATATGTTAAACTGATTGAACCATATTCAATAGAATATACAAAAATTTATTGATTTGATGTACCAAATAAATTTAAATTTTAATATTTTATATGATCAAGGTGTTAGTTGTACTTCTTTTTTTTTTTTTAATTTAGTATATAAATAAAATAATAAAACAGATGTGCAAAAGCTTGCAACTTTGCAAGTGGGAGGAAGAAGAATAAGAATAGAAAATGATTTAATGGTCAAACGTAGACCAAATCAGACCATGTCTTTATGCTATAACTCTGGATTTTTGGACATTTCTTCATCCATTCACAAGTCTTTTCTCCTAGATTTTAAGTCCTTCCAAATCCAATTGCCGGCTTGTACAAGGATATCATTGATTTTTTTTTTTTCATTTTTTATTTGGGCTGCAATTCAAAAAAATTGATTTTTTTAATTACATTGAATTCAAATGTTGATTACAGATAATTTAGAACTGATTCTAGAATTGAAATGTTGATTATAGATAATTTAGAATCGATTCTAGAATTTTAATAATAGAAGACGTAATAAAGTTTTGAATCTACTTTCTTGACATATGCTCTATATAACTTTTTGTATTGTAGTAAGGTCTGTAAATTGTATTGCTGTTAAATTATTTCAGACAGCATGTTTATGTTAAACTACAGAGAATAGAAATTTGTTTCTTTTCTGTATATTACTGGTGTTTTATTTTTTGATATTTTAATGAAATAACATATGATTAATTCAAAAAAAAATGAGAAGATTTAATAGAGTTTTGAATCTATTTTCTTGACTTGTTTTTTTTTTCCGTGGTGTGATATAACAATAAATAATTAATATTTAAAGTTACATATTTTAAATTTAAATTTTGATAAAAATAATTATTTAAATATTATTCAATTCTTCTAATTTTTTTTTAATAAATCCTTCTAATTTTTTTTAATATATCATGTAATTTTTTTTATATCATATTTATTATAATTCTTTTATAGTATTTAGAGAAAGAGATTCGTTAAGAAAAATATATAAACTATGTTTCATCATGAATTTTATTTGAAGTTCAGTTCATGAGACCGCGATGGAGTGGCGCAGTAACGACACGAAGATGAAGTTCCTTATCTTAGCCCACTTAGTTTCATTCTAGTTTCATCTTGATTATGGATAGATCACCCAAGTTCGGGTATTTATTTTTTAAAGTGTATATTCCTTTTAGTTTTTTTAAACCTATTTAGTTAGTTAAAAAAGTAGGTTTTGCAACAAAATAAAAATAAAAGTAGCTTTTATGAACTTTCCAAACAATTTCATTTCATTTTGAGAATTCTTTTTCTTTGTTTTTTGTTTGTCATGATATGAATGGTGAAAATTATATATTGACTGAATAGTTTAGTCAAAATTCTTTGATTTAATTAATAAAGTCAATGTAATAATATGAACAAAAACAAATAGTATATCCCTTTTTTTCTTTTTCTTTTGTCTATTTCGACCCTTTTGGCTAATAATTTTCAAATCTCAATGAATAATCCAAATCAAATAAACTATAAAATGTGGAGTTTTGGTAAAATTAATTTAAGAAACTTGTTCCATTATTTTAATATTATAAATCGAAAATTGGGGAAAATATTGTCCCTGATTTCACATGCCATCGGCTCTTAATAATTCTAAGCTTTTATATTATAAATTAATTTTTTTTTTTTTAAAAGGTGATTAAGATTTCTAATAATTATAATTTAAAAATTATATCATTTATATTAATAATAAGTATAAATAGTAAGTATACTAAAATTGTATACTAAGTTGTGTGCAATCATACCAGCACTAATGCACCGGATCCAATTAAAAACTCTGAATTTAAACATACTTGAACATGAATAGTGCTAGGATGGATTCCTTGAAATCTAAGAAATATTGTTAGCAATTTGCAGATCAATGTTGGCAAAATCAAAAAGCTAGGACTTAATATTCCCTTGGTGAATATCTTTAAATGGAAAAAAAAGTAATCTAGATGCTCACCATTCCAAAGAATGGACAATCGGTTAGTAAAAATACAATAACAGATATTTCTACACCAATTGGCATTAAGGCTAATATCAACTAAAATATCATTAACGAATTCTCATGACAAACAATCATAAGCTTTAGCCAAATCAATATTAAGAGTTGTGATCCTTGGTCGATTGTTAATGGCTCTCGTAAAATGGAGCACCTCCTAAAAAATTACCACAATATCAGTAGTGATAACATCTCCTTATCTACGGATGACCTCAAGCCACATGAGTGGCCCTTGTATAGCTGGAAAGCTTGAGCTGCTAACATACCAGCAAGAACTCGGCCTTAGCAAGCCTCAGTAAAAGCTCGAACACTGCAGTAAAGAGATAAGCACAATTAAGATATAGATTCATATTATCTCTCTTATTCCTAAAATCATGAAATATCTATCTATTAGCCTACCTTGTAGGAATTTGAGACTACCGGTGGGTACATAAGCCTATCTTGGTCACAAGGAACAGGTGAATGACTCTCAACCCTAAAACTCTAATCTCTCCATAGCTAATTACTAACTTAAGCATCGGAGCGGCTGCTGACAAGGCACCCCCGCAGTCTTTATCGATCTTGCAATTTGACTTTGGAGCTGATCTTTAGGACCCCAGTGTGCTCAAAGACATCATTGATACGGTGAGCATGGACACAATTTCAAAGTTAGTCATTGTCTTCACGCTAAGTAATGGCTGATCAGGCTGGCAATGAAGAGAGAATTGATTTAAATCGGGGACTTGATTTATTTATGGATCTACCAGGGATGGGTAACTAGGCTCCCCAAGGGACAATGCCAACTGCCCAAGGGCAGAATCCTCCAGCAGCGGATGCCCCACACCCACCTGCTGGAGCCCCTCCATTAAACTCGATGGCTACAGGCCTCTTTTAGAATAATCAAGGTGTGAATGGAGGAAATCAAGCGCAAGGGGTGGCAGGTTACAATCAGGGCTAGAATCTTAATTTCATTGACCCCGTAGTAATGTAGAGGATGTACAACCAGTATAGAGATATCCAAAGGGAGATGGCCGAGCTACATCAATAGTTCCATCATCTTTCATAAGCACAATCCAGAAACATTGCTCCCCCAACTGAGGGTGGAAGAGCTCGAGGGACAGAAGGACGTAAAGGTGTTATATTCACCTCTCATACCAAGGATGATTTAGAGGAAGAGACTCAAAACTTTGAGGAAATCTCACCCTTAGCCACAGGGGTCACTAAGGAGGTTAAGAAGGCATTGGAGAACCTGGGAATAACACAGAAAGGCATGGATCTAGACCTCCAAGGGGAATCTCCCTTGTCATATGCCATCTTGAGGCAAGCATACCCAAAAGGGTTCGAAAACCACATAGGCTGGATAACTATTATAGGAAGACGTTTCCTAGGGCACATTTGAACAACTTTAGGATAAAGATACATTTCTAGACATATCAGGATCATGTGTTATGCAGGCTCTTACCTACCATGTTGTCAGGGCCAGCTGAAGAGTGGTATCACAAGCTCACTCCAAAGTCAATAACCTCATTCAAGCAGTTGGTATATCTGTTCCAAATAAGGTTCATGGCTCTAAGGACCTAACCTAAGAAATATGTTGAACTCTTCTCAGTCAAGCAGAAGGAAAGAAAAAGCATGAGGTCTTACATTGGGAGGTTCAATCAAGCTGTAGGCTAGATAGGAGAGTTACAATTTGACACTGCTCAATAAGCCCTCATCAGAGGGATTACAAAACTAAAGCTTGCAAAATAAGCTCTTGGATAAACAACCATAGACTTGGACCCAACTTATGGCCATCATAGAGGGGAATATCAACCTAGAAGATGGGCTAGCAAATCTTATATCAAAAGCGTGTTGACATGAGCTGTATATTTTCTATATAGGAATATTTGATACTACATGTATTTTTTCTATATAGGAATATTTGGTACTAAACGAGCTGTATATCTTATATAGGAAGGTTATTAGGTGCCTTAGATTTAGCCTAATTTTTAGTTTTTTTTTTTTCTTTTCTAAATTAGCTCCTATCATCTCTGTATAAATATGTAGTATTTGCACAACAGAAATATATGAAAAAAACTTTCTTCCTTTCATTCCATATCTCTTCATCTGTGTTTTATCATGGTATCAGAGCCAATATCCTATAATTATCCGTACCTAAACACAAACCTAGAAAACCTATAAACACATCAAGAAAATATGAGTACTCAGACTGATTTGGTGGATGTTAAGCATACTGATGAAGACTCCACAACAAAAACCCTCGAAGATTTAACGACCAAGATAAATCAAATTTTGACTCAGACCCCGACAGTAACACACGACAGTGTTGCTGCACAGATTGGAATCAAACTTGAAGGAAAGAATTATGCCTTATGGTCTCAAGTTATTGAGATGTATATCATATGCAAAGATAAATTAGGTTACATAATAGGTGATTATTCATAACTAGATCCTACCAATCCAGCCTTTAGAAAATGACAAACAGAGAATGCTATTGTGAAGGGATGGTTGATCAAATCAATGGACCCATATTTGATTAGCAATTTTATTCACTTCCCAACTGCCAAACAGGTATGGGATTCAATAGCTGCCACATTTTTTTATGGAACAGATGCATCTCAAGTATATGATCTGAAGAGACATGTGTCTATAGTAAAACAAGACAGGGGATCCATTGAAACATACTGTAATACTCTCCAAGGTTTATGGAGGGAGATTGATTTTCGCCGCCCCAACCCGATGCAGTGTGCTAGAGACATAGAAAAATATGATACTCTTATACTAGAAGTTAGAACTTATATATTTGTAGATGGATTAGATGATAGACTCGATAAGATTCAGAGTGATGTATTGCAGATGCAACCTTTTCCCATTGTCAAACATGCCTATGGTTATGTTCGAAGAGAAGATATGAGACAATCAGTTATGTTAACAGGTACAGAAATGTCTATGGCTGCAGTTATGCCATCTAAAAGTGTAAAAAAATGATCAGCAATTACCTAAACTACAAATGGAGAAACAATGGGGGAAACCAAATGCTACTATGAAAAA
>CAOJBK013647288.1:0-15436 GCA_948294925.1 Codiaeum variegatum
ATAAGTATGAGATACTTATTGGTATGGAGGTAGTGAGTCTCAAACTATAGACATATGATGTCGTGACAACATGTGGACACTTATAAGATGAGTAAGTTAAACTGTGAGATTAGATGATAGACATATGGATTTTATTCACTAGTCAATGTCTGATCATGTACTAATTGTGCATATAATCCTTAGACTTGAGGTGACATGTTATCTAACATATTGGTGACTATGGTTTGTTACTGCTTACATACCGATGCTATCCAAGTATAGGTATAAGGCATGTGGTGGTCATAATCAGTGGTATGTTGAGATAAATGATCTCCAAGAAAGAATTCATTAACTTGGGTAAACAAGAAAGGAATCCTAGGATTTCTAGCTGTTCTCAATCCATAAATCCTTAGATAAGGTAGTAAAGATTCACTAGAAAGAGTTTTTAGTAAGAATTGGTTTATCAAGAATTAGAACCTGATAGAAGTCATATGATCTAGCATATAGGATTTGACTATTCCATGACCCTAGCTAAGACCAGGAATCTGTAATGAAGGGATTTGAGTTCACAGTAATTATAATTAAGAGGTCCATGAAATGTCAAAGATACAATAACCTGTTAGCAATGTATGCCCTAGAGCTTACACTCAGCATGTGAATGTAAACGAATACCTATCTAGATTTAGTATATATGTTCTTTAAATGAAAACATTCCAAGTATCAAACGTATATATGTCCCTTAAGTATTCTGTAAGAAATCTATTCTCAAAGAGTTTAAGAATATGAGTGGCAAATTGCCCTTTATTTAATGCTTTAAAGGTTGTTCATCATTATAAGGTTATTGGTAGGGAGACCATTAATCTGGAAGACCATCACCTCTATTGTCATCCATGATAGGTTTGAGATACCTATTGGTATGGAGGTAGAGAGTCTCATGCTATAAACATATGATGTCATGACAACACATGAGCATACCCATGGTATGAGAAAGTTGAATAGCGACGTTAGATGATGGATACATGGGATGTTACCAACTAGTCAATATCACATCATATAGATCATGATTGTGTATATAATCCTTAGACTTGAGGTTAAATGTTATCTGGCATATTGGTGGCTATAGTTTGTTACTGCTTACATACCAATGCTAGTCATGTATTGGTATATGGCATTTGGTGGCCATAATCATTAATATGTTGGGATAAGTGTTTAACCAAGAAATGATTTATTAAGTTAGGTAACCAAGGAAGAAATCCTTTGACTTCTGGTTATTCTTGATATGTAAATCCCTAGCCAGGGTGGATTAGGTTCATTAGAAAGAGTTTCTAGTAGGAACCAATTTATCAAGAACTCAAACCGGATAGAGGTCATACGATCTGGCATATAGGGTTTGACTATTTCATGACCCAAGCTAAGATCGAGAATTCATAATGAAGGGATTCAAGTGCACGATAATTATGATTGAGAGGTCCATGCAAATGTCAAGTATATGATCATTGGCATTCATTTCTAATTGGGTACTCATGATATGTTATGCTAGATGTCACTTACAACTTATGGAACTATGTGTGTGATGAGGATTACACACATGGTGAGAAGAAAAGAGTTTTTTTTATCCCATTGCTAATTAGAACATGAACCTAGTAAGTCACATACCATATGGAAATTCCCATTAGCTTGTATAAACCATATTAATAATTAATTAAAGAGTTTAATTAATTGTTAATGATGATTGAATTAAACATGTAATTAAATTTACAAGGATGCTAGCATATCTTGATGTTTAATTCATAAAAGGAAATTTTCAATTATGTCATAGTTTGTATGAGATACAAATGGGCATGACTAATTGAAATGATTTTGGACAAAAAAAATAAAATAATTAAGCTTAACATGAGATGTTAGCTTAATCCATATTAAATGTGTTTAATTAAGGTTTAAAGGTCATTCCTACTAATTATATGCTTAATCTAGTTGACTAATTGACTAATCAAATAGTCAAGTTTCAACTAGAACAAGCAATCATTCTTTCTAACATGTTTCCTTAATTTAAGGAAAAGTTGTTGGAGAAGTATGGAGTATAAAAGGGATGGTTTCATCTTTTGTGTAACACACTCAACACATTGAAGGAAGATGATGAACTTCTTTGGGTTAGAGAGAGAAACTCTTTAAGAGTTAGAGAGAGAAAGCTTGAAATTCACACTAAATTGAGGGAGAAAGTTTATTTTAAAGAAGAGTTCTTCACACATAAACGGTTCTTCAATTAACCTTCGAGAAAGGAGTGTGGGAAGCTTTTAAGTCTAAAGCCAATCCTCAAGTCTCAAGTTCTCAAGTAAAGGAGTAAGAATCAAACATTTGGGTAACCAAAGAGAGATGATTCAAGATTCTTAAAGAGAATTAGATAACAAGCTTTTAGGAAAAGCTAGGTATGTTTCAAGCTAGAGGCTTCACACTTGAGGAGCTTAACAAATGAGGACGAGAGGTATTTTTACTTCAAACCTTTCTTTGTTCAACTTGTGTTTTGAACACAAATTGGTGAAATATCCTTAGTTAAAGTTATGGGTCCAAACACTGGTTTAGACATTTATCAAAGAGTTTAATAAATGACTAAACCATCTATGTTAAAAGAGTTTTAACATAGAACTTGATTTTAAAAGAGTTTGAAAATTTCTAATGATTTTGTTAAAAGAGATTTAACAAAATGTTTTATACTCAAACCCTAGGTTATGAAAAAGTTTCAAAGAGTTTGAATAATTGCATAACCTAGTTTTTTTTAAAGAGTTTTAGCAAAATTAAATTTTTCAAAAAAGTTTTGAAAACTGAAAACCAAATCTTTTATCGATTCGAATTTTTCCTTTTTGCTTCGCTGCACGACTCAAGAACATTTCCTTCATAATCGACATTCATTTCTAATTAGGTAGTCGTGATATGTTATGCTAGACATCACCCACGACTTATAGGACTAAGTATGAACTGTGAATTACAGACTTGGTGGGAAGAAAAGAGTTTTCTTTATCTCATTGCTAATTAGAACATGAACCTAATATGTCACACACCATAAAACATTTCCCATGGCTTGGAATTTAATCATATTAATAATTGATTAAATAGTTTAATTAATTATTAACAATGATTGAATTAGACTTGTAATTAAATTTACAAATATGCTAGCATGTCTTGAAGTCTAATTAATAAAGGAATTAATTAAGTTATGTCATAATTTGTATGAGATCCAAATGGGTATGACTAAATTGATATGACCTGAGATAAAGAATAATTAATTTACATGAGATGTAATTAATTATTAACTATAGTGATTCCTACTAATTACTTGTGCTAATCAAGTTGGTTAATTAACTAACTACCTAGTTAATTAGATTCTAGCACAAGCAACCTATCTTGTCACTAACTTTTCCTTAATTTAAGGAAGATTAGTTGGAAGACGCATGGGTATAAAATGTTGGCTTGAAAAATTTTTGCATAAGTGATTTAAACACTAAACACTATTCATCTTCTTCTCAATTGAGTTAGAGAGATAAAGTTCAAATCATCACATCATTTTAGATAGAGGGAGTTTATTTTTGAAGAAGAGTTCTTCAACTATAAACTCTTCTTCTAAATCCTTATGAAGGAGTGTGTGTAGATTGAAGTCCAAAAAAATCCCTAAGAGTCTTAAGTCCTCAACAAAGTAGCAAGAACAAAACATTTGGGCAACTATAAGAGAGGGTTCAAGCTTCTTGAAAGAGACAAGGAGACACAAGCCTTTGAAAAAGCTTCGGTGTGAGTCAAACTAGAGGCTTCGCACTTAAGGAGCTAAACAAAAGAGGGATCTAATCCCTTCTTTGTTGCTATTATGTTTTGCACAATAAATTTGTTAAGTATCCGTGAACTTGAATTCCAAACTTAGGTTTAGGTATTCATTGAAAATTTTAATGAATAACTAAACTAATCATTCTAAAAGATTTTTGGCATAGTAACTTATTTTACAAAAGTTTTGAAAAATAAAAACTGAGTCACATCGAATTTTTCAATTCTTTTTAGCTTTCGCTACCCGGCTCGTATTTCCTCCTTCACATTCTGCATGCAACAGTGTCTGAAACTCGGTTCATCTTTCAGTCCCTACTTTTGAAAATCAAATGGCCGCTCTTATCCTTCACGATGCTCAGTTTCATCCGTTTTGACTTCCAATTTCACAGAGTTTTTTTCGGGAACATATTTTCCAAAATTATTTTCATAAACAAAAATCGTCTTAAAAAAGGAAAAATTTTGCAGAAAAGTTCATAAAAAGCGGAATCCATAATACATAAGTTTTCATATAAAAGGCCCACGATGAGGCCATACTAAAGTAAGAATACATGAGCTATAAAACTAAGGATCATCTTGTGCAACCTCTGCTACATGATCCTTATCCAGAACTCTATCAATGCCTGATTCACCTTCACACCTACTTACCGCATATGGATCCCTCTTAATATCAAAAATGCTCAAAGCCCTTAGAGTGGTACTCAAGGAATACTGGGTCTGATAATGGATGTTTTACTCATGAGCATAAGCCTAACCAGAATCCTAAAATAACAAAATAGTTATCAAAATGTTGTGAAAGGCAGAATCATGAAAAGAAGAAACTGGTACTAACCATCAGTAGGAATCCATGGTCAAGTGGCCAAATGCTAGGCATAAACTGCTGAACGATAAAATGGCACATCATCGCACCATCTGCTCTGACATAAGGATCATACTCAGAAAAATGGGGGACCTTTCCCTGAGGAAAACTCAAGCTAGTTGGCATCAATGTACTCCTTTCAGAAGAAATGGAACTGAGGGAAAGCATGCAATGAATAGAAGGATGAGTTGTACGGCTGCGGGTCCAATAACTCGGAGCATCAATTGCTGATACCACAAGAACCTAGCCCTAAAATGCATAAAGTGGAGGCCTACCCCTCATCAAATGAGAAATAATGAAATCTGTATAAGAGCCCTCCAAAAGAAAGTCATGTCTTGGTTGTCCGATCCTCCAATGTATATCATAGGCAAAGTCCATTGGCTCTCTCATGATAGTGAGAGAATTGAAAAGCAACTCTGGCCTCAAGGTAGTCTGGGCTATGACCATCTCTCTAAGATAAAATTCATGAGTCTCAGTAGATTCAAGAAGGATACACCTCTCAGTAATAAAAATGCCCAAAGCAGCGGGAGGGAGGGTAATGTTGTCCACAATACCCTCGTATTTGAGGGGTCCATGTCACTTGGAATAAATCAATACTCATCCTAAAACTAATAAAATGCAAAAAGGTAATGTTATTCAGAACCTACCTCAGTAATGATTGTAAAAATCCCTCTAAGTCGAGAGAAATAAAAGTTGGCATATAGTTTTTGCCATGATTCTCGGGACCACATCCTCCCCATAAGAAGTATGATCTCATATCTATCAATAATATTGGAGGCAATGATAGGGGAGTGTGCAAAAGCCATGAGCTACAAAATTAGAAAAATCAACAGCCTAGCAAAAATCAGATAGGAAATAAAAAGGGTAATA
The DNA here is from genome assembly GCA_948294925.1 of Codiaeum variegatum. Taxonomy (NCBI): domain Eukaryota; kingdom Viridiplantae; phylum Streptophyta; class Magnoliopsida; order Malpighiales; family Euphorbiaceae; genus Codiaeum; species Codiaeum variegatum. Next base: position 5,513 of record CAOJBK013647288.1, read on the forward strand.
CTGACCTCTAAAACTATTATAGTTACAAGGATGTCGATCCCTTAAAACCTCGACATTAGGCCATGGCCCTATAAGCAGCAACTAAAGTAGCTCCACACCAGTCTTTTGTTTCTTTGTTTACTTGATGACAGTCTTTAATCATTTGTGCTTTTCCCTACACCTGATCTACATGGTTAATTACCATAAAGGTTAGACTAGAATGTGGACTGGTGCTAACACTAATCAAGCCTTTTTCGAGCAATTCTGGAATTTCCATATCGAATTCCTCTATCATCTCATTTCTATATTTTATTCTTCTAGTGTGGATGATAATACTATCTTTTAGTTTCAACTTAGCTATAACACCATTTAGAACCCATAATGTTAATAGATCATCACTAAAGTTATCAGCTAGCTTTACTAGAAATGTGTCCCATGTTGTTCCTTTTAGTGGAATGTTTTGTGTAATAGGTTTTTCTATTACACTTTGTGAATTAAAGCATAATTCATTATACCATGAGGTACCATTTGGATTTTCACCAAATAAAATATCTATCCAAGTTTTACCATGTTGGGCTCGCATTGTGAAAGTTGGTTCACAAGGAGTAGATCCACACAACTCTGAAATTTTTACCAAATAAAAGCCAAATTTTAACTTTAATTTGGGATTTCTTAGAGATAAAATTTTTACACTTCCCAAAGAGATGTAATCTTCATACTGCACCAATGGGCTATTTCCTTTTTTCCCTACAAAAATGCATTTCCTAGAATGACATTTGCATCTAATTCAGGGAAAGTAATGACTTTACCAATGATGAACCTTTGTCCACTTATGAAAATAGGAACTTATTGTGCATAATGCGTTATCAAGTTCTCTTGTTCGCCTACCATTCTAAGTATCATAGGTTAGTCCAATGGTTTCCACCATTCATCGGATAGTGCATTGGGTCTAGCACTGCTAGTTGGTGCACCTACATCAATTAGCGCATCCAGAGAATAAATGTAATAACAAGGAAATTTAAATGTAAAGGAAATATAAGTACTCAAACCTAGTTCCTTAGCACTGAATATTCTTATTAATGCCATGGGTTTTGGGCAAATCATTTCCCATATATCCTTAAGAGGAATAGATCGTTGTTTGGATTTCTTCTACAATCTCAGGAATTAGTTGTACATGTTTAATAACATGAATACTATCCCTATTCTCCTCATCATCATAAATAGGTAAACTTAGGGTTTTATATCCAACTATTTTTCTGTTGTTTTCTAAAAATGATGATGGCACATCCTTCTCACTTCTTAAGGCATTTTCTATATCCCTAGGAATGGTTTTCATGTGAGAATATGACCTAGGTAATGCAGAAGTTGATCTTCTTGAAGGATAAAAAATTTTAAGATTTCTCATTGGCTCGTCTAAATTTAAAGTGATATTCCCACCCCTTTAAAAGATTTGAGAAGATCACATTGATCTAGAGGTCTTAGTTGGTTTTTACAGAACCTAACTTTTGGCTAGGTTAGTTCTGAAGGATTGATTTCCTTTCTATGGAACTTTTTATAATTTTATAACCCTTCTTCAAACAACTTAGTTATATTTGAGATGTTCCTCACTCAAGGATTATTGGTATTTATTAACCTAAATATAATCCTAGTGTGATACGCTAAATATTTAGCTTGAGAACACATTCTATTCATATTTTGAGATTTGATCCTTAAGGTTAATGAATTATCCAAACATCTATCACTTAAAGACATCATGTAATTAGGATAGGATTGAAACCAAAATGGACCATGGGCCAAGTTAGTTATTAGTACACCTAATATTAGCTGATCTTGAAATAGATTCCATCATTTATTTAATACAACTGCTATCATAGAACTATCTGCCAATAAATTAAATAACGGGATAAGCCCTACTTAGACCAAACCAATATGAATATATTAGTAAGCTACCTTTGATTTATTTATCATTTCTTTGATTTTTGATAAATTTATCAAGGGTACGTCCAATGTGTCCAATTTTATACTAAAAAACTGAACTATTGACTCAGTTTGACAAACATCAACTATTGATATGAAACTAAATTTTGATTTACTATAAATAACATTAATGTCTACCTTAGGGAGTTTCCACTCTAGATAACTCTTTGATGGATTATCATACTGGAATGATTCTTCTTGTACCAGAGAATTTTCAAAAGGAATCAACTCTTCATCTGTGACATCTTTTTGGTTACTTATCATGAATAACTAGGTTGTCCATAAATTAGATTTATCTATGTAAGTCACATATTCAGAAACTACTTCTTAAAATGAATCTATTTCAAAGTCTATATTTGAATATTCATCTTCTTCAAAAGGTTCATATTCTAGACTCTCATTTTCAAAGAAAACTCTTCATAAGTTTTCTTTCCATTTACCTTTTTGTGGGTAAACATTCGCTCTATGTTCTTTTGAACCAAAGATCCAACAATAGGAGCAACTGCTAAGAGATTTTCCTTGCGGACACTTAGGAGCTCTACCATATTTTTTCTTGAAGGCTTATATCCTATCTTTGTCCTTCAGATTTCTTCTTCTCCTAATAAACCTAATATGCTTATTTGAGGATTTTTTTTTCTCATTTATTTCTCTCTTTGATATTCTCCTTTTTTTATATCTTTTGAACCTTCTCTTTTTAGGAGAATAACCATTCTCGGGTCTAGATTCATTTCCTATAGAACAACCATATCTATCTGGAACAAATTCTATCTTTCCTTACTTAGAGTTCAATACATGCCTTTCTTATGGCATACTTAACCACCTGAATTATCCCTCATAATTCCTCAAAAATTTTATCTTCCTTTAGGAAAAGTTTATAGGTCATCTTTGCTACTTCTAGCAAAAATTCTGGTAGCTTCACGAAGAACATTTCTGACATGTAATTTTGAGCATTAATGTTTAAATTATAATAACGTTTTTTAAACTCACATGCATAATTCTCAAAATAATACATGTCTTAGATTTGTAGTTTCATTAATGTAATTAGAGATTGTTCTCTTTCTAATGATTCTGTTGATATCGAGAAACCATAAAATTCTCTTTTCAGGGCATTGTGAGGCCCTACCCAAACAGTCCATGGGATTTCCCCAATGAGCACGCCTGCGATCCTTGCGGATTGGTCGAATCCTTTCGGATTGGTCCCTCAGCATCGCAGATTGTGGTCGGATTCCCACATTTGTGCAACCATATATGTTCGTTGGTGTACAAGTGGTGTGTAAGGTGTTTTAGAACCAACTAATCTTTAAGAAAATCAATTTTCTCAGGTGATTAAGAAACCTTTTAGTTTTTAGCTCCATTTTAGAAAAATAAAGTTTTCTATCCTAATTGAAAAAGTTGTTCTTTTTGGAACCAAAGGGGGTTTGGGGATTCGTGATTGGAAACCATTTTTAAAAAAATAGATTTATACCATTTTTATAAGAACAATGTTTGGCTCAAAAAATTATGCAATTTCAGTTAAAATTGTGGTTTTCATACATGCATGAGTAGGAATAATGATATGGATGCATGAACATATGAATATGCTTATGATGTTAGTAGTGTATGCTCTAGAGCTTACACTCAACATGTGAATGTAAATGAAAACCTAGAAGGCTTTAGTATATATGTTCCTTAAATGAAAACATTCCTTGTATCGAACATACATATGTCCTTTAAGTATTCTGTAGGGAATCTATTCTCAAAGAGTTTGAGAATATGAGTGACAGATTGCCCTTTATCAGATACTTTAAAGGTTGTTCATCGCCATAAGATTATTGGTAGGGATGCCATTAATCTGAAAGACCATCACCTATGTTATCATCCATGATAAGTATGAGATACTTATTGGTATGGAGGCAATGAGTCTCATGCTATAGGCATGCAATATCGTGACAACACGTGAGCATACTCATGGTATGAGTAAGTTGAACAGTGATGTTAGATGATGGATACATGGGTCATTAACAACTAGTCAATATCGCATTATTTAGATCATGATTGTGCATATAATCCTTAGACTTGGGGTGATATGTTATCTGTCATATTGGTGGCTATGGTTTATTACTACTTACATACTGATGCTAGTCATGTATTAGTATATAGCATATGGTGGCCATAATCAGTGATATGTTGGGATAAGTGTCCAACCAAGAAAGGATTCGTTAACTTGGGTAACCAAAAAAGGAATCCTATGACTTCTGGTTGTTCTTGATATGCAAATCTCTATCCATAATGGATAAGGTTCACTAGAAAGAGTTTCTAGTAGGAACCGGGTTTATCGAGAACTCAAACCGGATAGAGGTCATATGATCTAGCATATAGGGTTTGACTATTCCATGACACTAGTTAATATCAGGAATCCGTAATGAAGGGATTCGAGTGCATGATAATTATGATTAAAAGGTCCATGCAATTTCAAGGATATAATCACCGACATTAATTTATAATTAGGTAGTCGCAATATGTTATGCTAGACGTCACTGGCGACTTATGGACTAAGTGTGTAATTAGGTTAAAACACTTGGTGGGAATAAAAGAGTTTTCTTTTTCCCATTGCTAATTAGAACATGAACCTAGAAGTCACATACCATATAGCAATTTGTATGAATCATATTATTGATTAATTAAAGATTTTAATTAATTATTAATGATGATTGAATTGAACATGTAATTAAATTTATAAAGATGCTATCATGTCTTAATGTTTAATTCACAAAATGATAATTTCAATTATGTCTTAGTTTGTATGAGATACAAATTGGTATGACTAATTGAAATTGTTTTGGACAAAAAAAATAAAATAATTAAGCTTAACATGAGATGTTAACTTAATCCACATTAGATGTGATTAATTAAGGTTTAAAGGTGATTATTACTAATTACAACCTTAATCTTGTTGACTAATTTACTAGTCAATAAGTTAACAAGACAAGGTTCCTCTTATTCCTTCTTAATTAAAGGAAAATGAAAGAAATGGTATGGGCTATATAAGGTAATGTGTATTATCTTTTTGCTTATCTCTAACACACTCAACACATTGAAGAGATGGTGAAACTATTCATCATCTTCTTTCTTTAGTTAGAGAGAGAAACTCTCTAAGAGTTAGAGAGAGAAAGCTTGAAATTCATACTAAATTGAGAGAGTAAGTCTGTTTTGAAGAAGAGTTCTTCAAACACAAACTCATCTTTAATTAACCTTTGAGAAAGGAGTGTGGAGAACATTTTAAGTCCAAAGCCAATCCTTAAGTCTCAAGTTCTCAAGTAAATGAGCAAGGATCAAACATTTGGGTAACCAAACAGAGAAGATTCATGCTTCTTGAAGAGAATTAGAGAACAAGCTTTTTGGAAAAGCTTAGTATGTCTCAAGCTAGAAGCTTCATATTTGGGGAGCTTAATGAAGGAGGGCGAGAGCTATTTTTACTTCTATCCTTTCTTTGTTCAATTTGTGTTTTAAACACAAATTGGTTATAATATCCTTGGTTGAAGTTATGGATCGAAACCATGGTTTTAACATTTATCAAAGAATTTGATAAATGACTAAACCATCTATGTTAAAAGAGTTTTAACATAGAACTTGATTTTCAAAGTGTTTGAAAATTTCTTACGATTTTGTTAAAAGAGTTTTGAAAAAATGTTTTATACTCAAACTTTAGGTTATGGTAATGTTTCAAAGTGTTTGAATAATTGCCTAACCTAATTTTGTTAAAAGAGTTTTAGCAAAATTATGTTTTTGAAAATTGAAATTCGAATTCTTTCCCGGATTCGATTTCTCCTTTCCTACTGCCGTTGTGCGACTCCGTAACGTTTCCTTCATATGAAAATTGCACAAAGTAGTAAACACAATGATTTGATTAGGGGTTCTTCCTCTAGCCCACTTCAGGTTCTTAGGAAGGCATAGCACCCCAATGGAAAGCAGTAAATTCCAGTTCAAAATCGATGAAAATCAGGGAATCTCCCCTCCAAGTCTTATGTTATAGGAGGAGAACACATTCCCCAAAATCATACATAAAACAACAATAGTAACACAAAATAATTGCATAGAAACGGATCTAACGAAATATGAACAAATAAAAAAAATAATGAAATAAATAGTAAGGAAAATAAATGAAAAGGGAATTTTGGAGTTGATGCCATGAATGGCTTCTTGGCATATCCCATTGAATGGGAATCAAATATTACGTCATTCTCCTTTCTCGCGAATGATGGGTTTTGGTCTTGTAACAGTGGGTGGTTTGGTGTTCAATAGCAAACGAGTTTTAGTTTAATAAAATTAGTTTAATTTAGAATCAAAAGGAATTAGAACATATTGTACTGTATTTACCTTTGGCTTGCGGGATTTAGAAACTGGAGGGTTTAACGAAACTGGAACAGGTCTCCATTGTATTCAGAGAGCATTGGTGTCTGTCTGTATGACCTGGGACAGAAGGAACTGAATTGTTGAACTTATTAGAACTGGAGTGCTTCATATGAGTTTCTGACAGTTTTTTATTCGATTGGATGAGAGTTGTAGTATTTTAAGAGGTGTTTAGGAGTGTCAGGGGGCTAGAATAGGTTTGACTATGTCTAGAAAAGAGTCCTAAAAAATAGTTCTAAAAGTTTGAATTTACAGGGAGTCATATCAGAAGCCCTAAGAGTCAAAACGCATGCGTTTAAGGTCAAAAACATGCGCTTGGGCCAATACTCATGCGTTTAGGCACTTGTGCATGTGTAAGGGTCAGCTGGTTTGACTTGATTTGACCAAGTTTTGGTATTTTTGCAATTTTGAGCCCATTCTGTGTCCAATTTGAACATGGTTTGAACTGTTGGACACGTATCAAGGAGCCACGTCTAATGGTGTGAAAATAAGGCATTTTACTTGCAAAATTTTCCATGTAAAATTAGGAATTTAAAGGTGACAATTCTGGAGGTGCAAAATTAATGGTTTGCAAGCATCTACGATTATGGCTAATACTTCATCAAGCAACACAACTTGTCTAATTTCACCCAAATGGGAGTCTGAACTGGAAGTTGATCCCACCATATTTTATCATTGCCTACCATGGTTACATTATACAATTCGTAGGTGGGCTCAGGTGAGTAACTCCCTGATTTGTTGTAAACCTAATCATGGTAATCCACTCATCTATTCTTTCAGATGCATGCTTTTCACAATCTAGGTTGAGAAAAGCTGCAAGGCTCAGTACAACTTTCAACGAGTTATCCTTAGTTACAAATTCTGATTTAGTTCTATGAGGATAATTTAGTTTGTACACTGCCCTTTTTTGTGGCAATAAGTTCATTAATTGCTTTATCATCTATATGCATTGGATCTTCTTCTGATAGTCCTAAAGATTTTCTAAGATCTTGGGCCAAATAATCACTGCTTAGGTTATCGACTCTTTTATCTGGATCTGTGATATAAGGAATCATTTTTTCTTTTCTTAATTTCAGGATATTTTCTTTAGAAACAAGCTTTGAAGATTCTGCTAGTTTCTTCAATGCCTTTTATAGTTCGACTATATCAAGCATTTCATTCACTAGTTTTCTTACTTTGTCTACTAATGTCTTTCTTTAATCTGGTGAATCACCAAGTCTTGCTTGAGTATGAAGGTTCTCAAGGAGATGGCTCACTTTATCATGCAAGTTTGTTAATGAAGTCACTCCTGTATGAGTTGAATTTACATTCTCTTCTGATTTTATCATCATGGACTTCTAGAATTGTTTTTACTTATGCAGAAGTATTAGCAATTCTATCTATTCTAAATGATCTTTCCTAGAAGGCCAGAAAAAAATCAATTTTTCTGAAGTATGATCTTTTCCAAATTAAATAATTTTTTACAAACTCCTCACTCCAACTAGGATTTACACATGATATATTTTGTCCTATAAATCAATAAAGAAAGGATGTTTGTTTTCTAATATTTTTATGGTCTTAATTTTTGTGAGAAATTTTTCAGTTTTAGGGTCAAATGAGCGCTCCACTAAAATACATGTTAGTCTACTTTTTCGCTAGTGTCTTTAACCCTACCACAAATTCTCTAAATAGATCACAGTAATTTTTTACTTTTTACATTTCTTTAATCGAAAAGTATTTAATATTATTATATACTATTTCATGAGTTAATAACTCTCCTCTTAAATTTTCATTAATAAGCTAATTATGGGCTTAAAAAAATTTATGATGAAAAATTAAAATTATAAAATTTTCAGCGATCAAACTGTTATCAAAATCTCTTTTTATTTTCAGATGAAGATTTTTAAAAAGTTTTGGAATCTAAATTTTATAAGAAGGATGATATTGTTACAAAAACCTAAAGTTGTAAGATATTATTGTTACAATATGAAGAATCTGAAGTCAAAGGACAATAAATTAATCTGGCTAAAGTTGAGGAACGATGAATGAAATTTATCTACTCCATGGACTATAGCTCACCCTAATTTGTATATAACTCCATCCTTGCTCACATCCAATTGTATTAATTAATTAAGGAGTATAGATATATCACACCTCATTATTCATTTTGCTAAATAATGAATGTTTTGATAATTTGATTTGATGCAAATGCATTGTCTGGCAAGAGATAGGTTTAAAATAAAATCTTATGTATCTTTGGATTGGAGGAAAGAAAATAAGGAGGTAAAATAAAATTTATTTTCTTTTCTTAATTTTCTTCCTCTTGTTTCGATCTGAATGGAATATATTGGAGGAAAATGCTTCCTTTCCATTTTTGCTTGTCATTTTTTATTTTCTTCTCAATTTGGAGAGAAAAATTTAAAGGGAAAATAACGCTTATTTTCTAGCTTTTGTTATGTTCTGTATGTTATTATGATAATATAACGGATTATTATTTACATAGCTTATGGACCCTAATTGGTACTAATAAAGATAGGGCATGATTATCTTTTTGTCATTGAGATAAAGTACAGTTGGGATAATAGATTAGAATTATTATTAATAATCCTTGACTTATATTTAATTACTTAATTTCATTTTTTATATATAGAAAAAGTAAAGTGTTTGATTAAATGATTTTTTACAAAAAACATAAACCATTTTTACAAAAAAACATAAACCATTGCACGTTTTATTGGCATGTGCGCCTTTATTTTGTGACATTGTACTACTAATATTTTTATTTTATTAGAAATTTCACACTTTTATCATAATTAATGTATGTTTGGTAAAATTAAAAAATTAAATACTGAAAATTATTTTTTCTATTTTTAAATAAATTGTTATTTTATTTTTCGTACTTAAATTTCAAAAATTAATTTATAAAAAAATTATTTTAAATTATAGTATAAAATATATATATCAATATGTTTATCTCAAAAAAAAATTTCATATGATTTTTTTTATAATTTTTTATTTATTTATTTTAAAAATAATCAAAATTCAAAGTTTGTCATTAATAAGTATAATTATCACTTATTCAGGATAGAGTGAGTAAGTCTTAAATTTTAAGTATTCAATAAAGTAAGTAATAGACTTTTTAAATTATAAAAATATCTAAAAATTTAATTACTTATTGCATTCAATACAAATTTTAAGTCAAATTTTTAATTTATTATTTTAAATAATTTTTTAATTTAATTTAAACTTCTAAATCAAAATTATCAAATAAATTGAAAATGATTTATACTAAAAATTTTAAATTTAAGTGTTGAATGAAATTAAATTAGGTTATTAACCAGCCTTAGTTAGAAGGTGTTGTACTTGTGCAATTATTTGCTTGGATATAAATTTGAAAGAAATATAAACCGATTATACATGCATCTAGATTGGGTTAAAATTTTGGACATAATAATTATGGGTGTGAGTATTTAAAGAGTAATAATTATAGGTATAATAGTTAAACTTTTAATATTGTTTGGCAAACCACAAGTTATTAATGAAGAAAATATTAATTTTTTAATAAAAAATTAATTTAAAAATAATTAAATTAATGCTACG
>CAOJBK013648546.1:0-11625 GCA_948294925.1 Codiaeum variegatum
TCAATCATCATTAGCAATTAATTAAACTCTTTAATTAATCATTAATATGATTTATACAAGCTAATGGGAATTGTTATATGGTATATGACTTACTAGGTTAATATTCTAATTATCAATGTGATAAAGAAAACACTTTTCTTCCCACCAATTGTGTAAACCTAATTGCACACTTAGTCCCATAAGTCGTGAGTGATGTCTAGCATAGCATATCACAATTACCTAATCAGAAATGAATGTCAGTGATCATATCATTGACATTGCATGGACCTCTCGATCATAATTACCGTGCACTCTAATCCCTTTATTATGGTTCTTGATCTTAGCTAGGGTCATGGAATAGTCAAACCCTATATGCCAGATCAAATGACCTCTATCCAGTTTGAGTTCTTGATAAACCTAGTTCCTACTAGAAATTCTTTCTAGTGAACCTTATCTACCCTGGCCAGGGATTTGCATATCAAGAGCAACCAGAAGTCATAGGATTACTTCCTTGGTTACCCAAGTTAATGAATCCTTTATGGGATGAACATTTATCCCAACATATCACTGATTATGGTCACCACATGCCATATACTAAGACATGACTAGCATCGGTATGTAAGCAGTAACAAACCACAACCACCAATATGCCAAATAACATGTCACCTCAAGTCTAAGATTATATGCATAATCCTGATCTAGATGATGCAATATTGACTAGTTGGTAACGATCCATGTATGCATCATCTAAAGTCACTGTTCAACTTACTCATCCAATGAGTATGCTCACGTGTAGTCATGACATCACATGTCTGTAGCATGAGACTCACTACCTCTATACCAATAAGTATCTCATACTTATCATGGATGACAACAGAAGTGATGGTCTTCTAGATGAATGATGCCCCTATCAATAATCCTCTGACCATGAATAACCTTTAAAGTATCTGATAAAGGGCAATCTGTCATTATATTCTCAAACTCTTTGAGAATAGATTCCCTTACAAAATACTTAAGGGACATGTATACATTCAATACAAGGAATAAATTCATTTAAAGAACATATGTACTAAAGCCAGTTAGGTTTTCATTTACATTCACGTGATGAGTATAAGCTATAGGGCCTATACTGCTAACATCCACAGGGTTTGAAGGAGACTCCTCTGGTTGGATTGGGCTAATATGCACTATAAAGAATGGTCAGGGGTGGTACGACGGGTGTTTGGCATTAGTGTACTAGAGGAGAGGAATAAGGTGAAGCTCTCTGAAGTGGGTTTAGTGGTCTTACCTTGTGTGAGATGCTTTGAGGGGTATTTATCAGTAGTCTCCCTAAAGTATTAGCACTCCAAGGTCGTAGGCTCAAATAGTGCTTAAGGAGGATCTACCAAACCCAGCAATGAATGTCTCCTGTTTAAGCAGGCTATTTTGAATTTCAAAATTCAAATGGAAGGGTGCCCAAGGGTTTGAGTCACTTCCAAATCGCTTGGATGTGACTCTTCATTGCCTTGTAAAGTCGATTCATCTGATCTGGATGGGACGATTATGTGTTTCTAAGTCCGATGCCTTTATTGCCACCAACTCCCTTTTGCCAATGACGAGACGGTTGGGCCTATTTATGATTAGTAATGAAGGACTGGGCAGTCAAGGGTTGCCAAGTGTTACACCGTTTTGAAATTTAATACACCTCTAGGAGTCTATAAAAGTCTGGTTCTTCTTCTACTTTTGACTTTTCTGGATTTTACTCTCTCTCCTTTGCATTCTCTGCATTTTCTTTGTCCTTCTGCACTTCTTTCTTGCATTTTTCACCTTTCTTCTAGCTTTTCTTTCTTGAACAATTTTCATGGATCCTCTACAGAAGTAAAAGAAGCACCTTCTTGATGTTAAGAAGGCTCAGAAATAAAGTAAGGCTCAAGATACTGCCTCCTACATAAATAACATAGTGAGGCCTTATATGGTAGATATTGTTCCTATGAGCTTTAACTTTGGCACGTTCATAAAGAATGAGAACTCCATGTCTGAGTACGTTTGAATTACTTGCCCTTCTGAAGAAGCTAGAAATTTTTTTACTAACACAGTAGCAAAAATGGCCAAAGGGGAGTGGAACTACATTTGGTATTATGACCATCTGATCAGGGGCTTGCTCTTTCCTCCCTCCCCCTTCTTCTGCAAGTGCTTCGATTATTTCTAGGTGAATCCTATGATACTAATGCCCAACTCTATTGAAGACTTACATTGCTTTGAAGTAGTTTGTTATATGCTAGGTATCGCTAAGCCTAGCGCTAAGATGTTTCATACTTTCTTCAATTCATCCATTTCAATCGAGCCCTATATCTGGTACTTCTAGAAGAAACCCATGGGAACTCTTTTTGGGACCAAGGAGAACAAGATAGATGACTAGAAGAATAAGTTCTTTTTGGTGAAGGTGTTGAAGTGGTTTAGAAGGGAGTAGGGTGGTATAACCGAGCTTTAGCATTTGTATTTGAAAAGTTTTCAGAAGCAAAGGCTCACTTCAACCCTTTGGTTTCTGAGGGAGTTATACCTGACATCTAACTTCCTGAATATCTTAATAACATGGGCTCTCCCGACCTATCCTTCTTAGACTAGGTACTGTCTACTTACGATAAGTTAAGGAATCCTCCTCAAGGGTTCTCTTCCAGTCATTCTAGCATGGACCTTGGAGATCAGATTCCAATTAGCAACCTTATTCATGCCCTAAATCAGGAAGCCAGTTCCTCACAGTTTCCACCATCCTAAGGCTTTTAGTCTCGGCTTTTGACTTGTATATGCTTGCATCTATTTCACGCTCATATTTTTTATTTGAGCTTCATATAATTTGTACAAGTTATTTCATATATAAATATAATTTTATTCTTCCCGTGCCTTTACTTTATCTTGTGGTTTTCTCATTTCTTTTATTTTTCTTTGAGCAAGTATTAATCGGAATATGCTTTAAGTTTTACATAGTGCTCACACCTTTCTATGGTGTTGCCTAGTTTTATCTAACAGCTTCAGTGCCTTAGTTTGTATAGGTTACAGGACCCTACTTAGAAGGTCATTTACCCTTTAGCTTGTGCTTAGTATCTTTTAAAGGGTCTTGGTGCCTCAGCTCATCAAGGTCTTGGTATCCCACTTGGAGGGTCTTTTGCCAGTCAAGCTGGGCTTGGTGCCTCAGCTCATTGAGGTCTTGGTGCCCCCCTTTGAGGGTCTTTTGCTAGTCAAGTTGGGCTTAGTGCCCCCCTTGAAAGGTCTTTTGCAAGTCAAGCTAGGCTTGGTGCCTCGAATCATCGAGGTTTTGGTGCCCCCCGTAGAGGGTCTTTTGTCAGTCAACCTGGGCTTAGTGCTTCGGTTCGTCGAGGTCTTAGTGCCCCCCTTGGAGTGTCTTTTGCTAGTCGAGCATGGCTTAGTGTCTCGGCTCATCAAGGTGTTGTTTCCCCCTTGAAGGGTCTTTTTCCAGTCGAGTTGGGCTTAGTGCCTTGGCTTGTTGAAGTCTTGGTGCCCCCTTGGAGGGTCTTTCGCCAGTCGAGCTAGGCTTGGTTCAACATTCAGAATATTGGCAAGGAAAAGAGTGCCTTTCATTCTTAATTAAGAGTAGTAAAATTTTAAGTGTTATACATTCCATGTATGGGGCGCCTCCTTATTTTCTAGGATTCATAACTTGTATGTTGCTGGACCGATAGCTCGTTCAACAAGGAATGGGCATTCCTAGTTTGGTGCTAGCTTTCCTGTCCCTTCTCTTTTTTCAGTTGCTTCCAAGCTTCTCATTACTAGGTCCCCGCCTAAAATGTCCTACTTTACACTTTCCAGTTGAAGTAACTAGTAACTCTATTTTTGTAAGCTGTTATCTTTATCGAGACTTGTTCTCTTAGTTCATCTAACATATCTAGGTTGATTCTTTTACCCCTCTCATTTTCTTATTTGCCACAGTAGTATACCCTCCCACTAGGCTTCCTAATATCTAGTAGGAGGACAACTTTAGTCCCAAAAGTGAGAGTGAAGGGTGTCTCACCTGTCAATTCTCTAGGGGTTGTTCTATAGGCCCACAACACATGATATAGTTGTTCTACCCAATTCCTTCTGCATCTTTCTAGTCTTCATTTTAGCCCTTGGACGATGGTTCTGTTGGTGACTTATGTTTGCCCATTTGACTGAGGGTGGGAAACCAAGGAGAAGTGTTGCTTTATATTGAGACCTTCACAGAAGTCTCTCATTTTGGCATTGTCGAACTGCTTTCCATTATCGCTGACAATCTGATGAGGTACTCCGACCCTGCAGACAATGTTCCTCCATAGGAATTTCACCACATTTTCTGTTGAGTTCGTTGCTAAGACTTCGTCTTCTACCTATTTGGTAACATTCTCTACCGCCACCAGGAGGAACTTCTTCTACCTTGTAGTCACTGGAAATGACCCCACTATGTCCATTCCTCATTTACCGAAGGGCCACAGACCATAGATGGGTATTTGCTTGGCTACTGGTACCTTGTTCAGGTTTGTGAACCTCTAGCATGCTTGACACTTCCTTATCATCCTCATTGCATCTTCTTTCAGGGTGAGCCAGTAATATCCTTGCCTGATGGCCTTGGCCAATAAAGTTTTTCCTCCCATGTGCATTCCACAGGCACCTTCATGCATCTCCTTCAACACAAATTCAGTTTCAGTAGGAGTCAAGCATCTAAGTCACGGTAGAAAGAAAACTCTTTTATAGAGAACCCTGTTGTGCACGGAGAAGTGGGAGCTTCTCCAACTTTTGGGAGCTTGCCTTCTTTTTAGTATTCTCTCAGTGGATCCATCCAACATGACTCTGATTCTATGGCCATGACAGGTTTGGGTTCCTCTGTGCTAGGCTGGGTGAGGACCCCTAAGAATACTTTGCTTGGTATATCTGCCGGGTGGGATACGACTAACTTGCTCAGACTGTCTACTCTGCTATTAGCCCCCCTAGGGATCTTTTGAAACTCCACTTCTATCTCCTTTTCTTTCATTTTCTTTAGCTGTAAATCTGTCTTCTCTAGGTACTTGACCATGTCTATCTTCTCCAGGTACTTTACCATGTCTGCTCGTCTGGCTTTATACAATCCTTCTATGTGCCCCAATATTAGTTGTGAGTCATTGCAGATGTGTAACAATTCAACATGCAGGTGCTCAACTATTAGAAGGCCTTGGAGGAGGGCTTCATATTCAGTTGTGTTATTTATTGTGACAAATTCTAACTTCAGGGTGAACTCTATCAGTACTCCATCCTAATTTTTCAGCATCACTCCAACTCTGCTTGCTCCTTTGCCACTAGCTCCGTCTATGTATAATTCCCATTTGACCTTCGGGATTCGACCTTCGGGTTCTCCTCCCACTTCCTTTTCTAACTCCACTTTATGCAGAAATGAACATTCTGAGATGAAATCTTCTAGAGCTTAAACTTTGATGGCTAACCGAGGTCTGTATTCTAGGCCATATCCTCCTAGCTCAACTACCCAACATAGTAACCTCCTAGAAAGTTTGGGCTTATGCAGGAGTTTTTGTAGGGGTTTGTCTGTGACTACTATCCCTTAGTGTGCTTTTAGGTAAACTTTGAACTTCCTACAAGAGAGCACTAGGGCATACACCCATTTTTCTAAGGGGCTATAGTTCAACTCTACTCCCTGTAGGACATTGCCAAAATAATATACTAGTTTATGGAGGCCTTCCTCTTCCCTTACTAACATCAAACTGACTGTATAAGGAGAGACTGAGAGGTACACCAGGAGCTCTTCGCCTTGAAGGGGCCTGCTCAAAACTTGTTTTAAGGCTAAAAAGGCTTTTTGATCATCCATAGCGTGTTGGCAGTCATCTGTCCATTCGAAAGTAGCGCTCTTTCTCACTTTCTTGAAGAAGGAGAGAATTTTCTCCGGATTTGGACATGAACTTGTTTAGGGCCACCAATTTGCCTATCAGCTTCTATACCTCTTTCACACTTCGTGGGGGGTTCATCTCCAGTATTGTTCGGACCTTGTATGGGTTCACCTTGATCCCTCTTTCACTGACTTGATAACCTAGAAACTTGCCTCCATATATGAAGAGAGCACACTACTCTGGATTTAACTTCATTCCATAAGCATTCATCACTCCAAACACCTTCTTCAGGTCTTCCATATGTTGTTGAAAGCTCATACTCTTGACCACCATGTCATCTATACAAACTCTGAGATTCCTTCCCAACTGCTCATTGAACATCTTGTTAACGAGTCTCAAATAGGTAGCTCCAGCATTTTTAAGTCCAAAAGGTATGAACACATAACAAGAGGTTCCTCTTTCCACGATGAATGAAGTTTTCTCTTCATCCTCTTCATCCATCCAAATTTGGTGGTAGCCTTGCTTTGCATCAAGGAACGAGAGGTACTTGTATCCAGTCGTTGAATCTACCAGCTTGTCTATCATAGGCAGTGGATACGAGTCTTTGGCACACACCTTGTTTAAGTCAGTAAAATCCACACACATTCGGTAGTTGCCACTGACTTCTTGACCAATACTACATTGGATAACTAATTTGGGAACAACATCTACCTGATGAATCTTGCTTTAGTCAACTTTTCCACTTCTTCATCAATGATGGCTTGTCTCTCATCCCTAAAGCATCTCTTCTTCTGCTTGAGAGGATTTCATGTTGGGTCTACATGGAGTCCGGGGTTATTCCTGACATATCGAAGGAGACCCATGTAAAAGGTTGAGAGCTATTTTCCAAGAAGTCTTTCCTTAAGCTCTTTTCCTCCGGGCTTAGGGTAGTGTTGATTTGCAGGGTTCGACAATCACCAGCCACTTTGAATGGTTCGACCACTTGTACAGATTCACCTTTGGTTTTTGTTTGGGCTTTCTGGGGGGCTGCCTCTACTATGTTCACTTCTTCCAACTCCAATGATACTACCTTCCTTTTTGTTACTATCTGCATTGTTATCTTTGGGACCATATCACCATAGACATGGAAGTTTGTGCCATCAGGGAGCGGTGTCATCAATATGCACCTTCGGATGTTCACTAAGGCATCTAAATCTCATAGTAGTGGCCTTCCCAGCAGCACATTGTAGGACATGGGTAGTTTGGTAACCATAAAAATTGCCATGATTGCTACTGCCTTTAGAGTTTTCCCATCATCACCGGTAACTCAATAGTGCCCACTGCTGGGATGATAGCCTTATCCAAAGTTCGGACTGGAACTTCTAGTGGTTGTATCTTTGATTCTTCTATGCCCATCTGAATGAAAGCTTTCCAGGATAGGAGGTTTACTGAGCTACCTATGTCTACAAAGATCCTCCAAATCCTGAAGTTTGCCACCACTGCCATAATCACCACCGCTTATGCCTTTCTAGTGGGTCCATTGGCCAAACCTCCTGTTAGATGTCTCGAGCCGTTGTAAAAGACGAACTCATACGGTTCATAGGTTCGGGATGCTTCTTTCTCCTTTCTCTTACTGAGAAGGGTCTTTTCTGGTCTTTATGTGAGGCAATGTATGTCCATCGCTACTCCATCTTCTATGGGCATGACTTGCATTGGGTGGTTCGCTGGTCTAGCTTGATCAGCTTTTTTAATGTAATTTTTCAAGTACCCTTACTGTATCAGCCTCTCTATCTCTTTAAGAGCGAACAATAATTGTCTGTAATGTGTCAATGGGTGTTGTGGAACTTATACCATTGGGATCTGTCTCTTGTATCTGGGTCTTTCACTATTGACCTTGGTCTTCTCCAAAACTCCTTATCTTGAAAAGTTGTAAAGACTACCTCGGGCTTAGCATTTAGGGGTGTGAATTTTGAAGGATCAAACCTTTCCCTCATAGGTGGTTCGACTTGTTTAGGTTGGAGGTTCTACCTGTTCAGTGGTACCCCTACCCTTGATGCAGTGTCTTCCTTCTTTCCCTTCTTTTGGGACGACCCTCCTTCTTCTGGTCTCCTCTTCTTTTAAAACCCGTTTTCTTTGAAAGCATCGTCTTACTTAATGTATTCTTCTGCTATAGCCATGGCTTCGTTTAATGTTTTAGGATAGTTTCAGACTAGGGCTTTAAAATATGAGTCGTACATTTTTGCAAGGCTTCAACTGCTCGAGGCTCATCTATGTCTATCACTTTCAAAGTTTCTCTGTTGAATCGGGCTATGAAATCTTTTAGTGACTCATCTGAACTTTGCTCCACCTGCTCCAGGGCTCGTGTGGGTGTAGGTATTGGGATGCTAGTGGAGAATCTCTTCATGAACAAGTTCACTAAGCTCCAGAATGAATCTATACTCCCTTCTGGTAAGCTATCATACCACTTCATAGTTGCCCTTTCTAGAGTGCTTCAAAATGCTCAGCATAATGCTTCTTCTTTAGTGGTTTTCAACTCCACTAGGTGTTTATACTTGAGAACATAGGTCTTTGGGTCTTGGCTGCCATTGTACTTCTCCATTTGTGGTTGCTTGAACTTTTCAGGCATTTGAAACTCATTGATCCTTCTAGTGAATGGGGATCTCGAATTGAGAGTGAAATCTCTTCTATGGCAAGGCTTAGCTCCTGCTATCTCCTTTGCACATCTCCTTACTTCATCTCTCAATACGGCTCTCGAGCCATGGTGACTTGAGGTTTCCTTATCATCTGCCCCTCTTCGGTGCTTATGTTTATGAAAGTGCCTTCACCTACTCTCAGAGACCCTGTGGGATTGACTCCTTCGGTCATCATCCCTTCTACTTTGTCTGGCTTCATTGGCTGCGAGCCTATCTCCCACTCCTTCTCTACCATCCTCTTTGGGCTTCCTATCTCCATCTTCCATTCTTCCTTCCTCTGCTGGTACTTCCATCACAAATCTAACTCTATCTCCTTCTGTGGGTCTACCTGGGGGCACTCTCCCCGTTTCTACATTAGTGGGGGTTTTAAAATTCAACCTTTTACTTACTACAGATGGGTCATTGCCAACTTGAGCTGGTGGATTGGATGTTTGGGTTGATTGCAGTTGTGGGAGTAATGGGACAAAATTAGTGACTATGTTCTTTAAAGTAGCCACTAATTCTGGGGTAATAAAAGGTAATGTGGACTGTGGGGCTGGAGTTGAGGAGTTAGGCATTTGAGGTTGCCTCATGATGGTTTAAAGGGCTCGTAGAGAGGTAGATAAGTTGCTCTAAGTTACTGTTTAGACTTGAATGTTTATGAGAGTGCTTGGTATTTGAGCAGTATTGATAGGTGGTGGAGGATTGCCCTCCATGTTGTGGGTTTCATCATGGGTGAACTCCATTTTAGAAGGCTATGAGTGTAGATTTTTCCAGAGAGTGAATGTAGGATGAAAGAAAGAATTATCAGTGCGACAATTCTCAAAGAAAGAAGAGAAAAAGGTAAGAACTTGACGTTCCCACAAACGACAGCCAATTAATGTGGTGCTTGTCTCCACAGGGTTTGAACGAGACTCCTCTGGTTGGATTGGGTTAACCTGAACTATAAAGAACGGTCAGGGGTGGGCGAACGGGTGTCCAACATAAACCCTCCGATGATCAAGTTAATATGCTAAAGGAGAGGAATAAGGTGAAACTCCTTGAAGTGGGTTTAATGGTCTTACCTTGTGTGAGATACTTTGAGTTGTATTTATAGGATGTGATCCCTTTAGCAGGGACACATGTCCACCGTGGGTAGGTTATAAAGTACCCTTGATGGAACTGTGACATGACTAGAGAGTTGATGAGTGATGTAAACAACTGTCTCTATCAGGAATTTGGACTTCGAAGGTCTCTAAGGAAATCAGCCAAGGTCGAGGAGTGGTTGGCGTTGGCACAACTCTAGTTATTCTCGAACCTCTGGTTAATCCCGAACCATACTGATATGAGCCCATACCATATCTGATACAAAGGATTCTCAACATAGCATGAAAAAAATTATACTTATCATAGTACAGGGATATTAAATGATTTACTATATAACTATGATGACATTGAAGATCAAATTTTAAATACTGTCCAGAATAATAAGAATCATAAAAATATTAATGCAACTTATGCTCAGCCAGTGCATATCAAAAAACCCTAAAATAAGACTTAATATTTAAATTATTATTAATTATATTTTGTTTTCTTTACTCATTTCGAGCAATTTGTTTTCTTCTTTTTATTCTTCAATTTTTTTTAATAATACGGAACTCGATCCCAACCTTTAATTAAAAAAAAAATTAATACATGTTTAATATGAATATATTAAGCGCCCCGATCATTTACACCCCTAAAGACTGGTTAATAAATTTGTTGGCAAAGCGATGGATATAATCGATTACATGGTGATATGCTGCTCTGGAATCTAACCTTCATTAAATTTATGTAATCCAAACCTTTAGTCTTAAAATTCTGTGGGAGATAAAATACTACATTTGGCTATAAGAAAATTTAAAACGAAATGAGCTCATAAAATTTCCAACACTTTCCACAAGGACTTTACAGCAACAAGTTTCTGCCTGCATCCCAATAAAATGCTCATTCACAGCTTTGAGGCAGTGGCTGGGTTTTTTATCAAAGTTTCCCTGAGAAGTCCCTCTTGGGTCAACGATACAACATGCTGTTCACATACAAATATTTCAGTTAACGTGTGCTTACACCACAAAGTTATATGTGATAGAAGTCATTTACCTCTCCCCTTCTATTGAACATTTCGCCACAGACAAATCCACGTGCATGGGCAGCAGCTGGACTAGTAATCTGTAAGATGACGGAAATGTGAACAATCTGACTGAAATTCAAAGATTAGATATACCATTAAACACTTACCGAAACTAATAACCAGTCGTCAGCTCTGAAAGGTCGGTGAAACCACATCCTGAAGGGAACAAAGTACCAAAAAGAAATGGTTTAGCAATAGCTATAAAAAGAAAATTCACACTCCTTAATTAACTTGGCACCATCGTGCGACATTTAAATTTATGCTCAGTACATTGATTAATTAAAGGCGGACCCCAGTGCCAGAAGGCTCCCACGCTAAGGCGGGCTCAGGGGAAGGACAAAGAAAAATTTATAAGTTCAATCATATTTAGCCCACTGATGCAAAGTAATCTCCCTCAAATATGCATCTGTCGAGCAATGAGGTTCAATCGGATGCAGAAACGTACGAGTGGTCAAGACTAACGGAAGATGACTTCAAACCCTTAGTGCGGTGGGGGTTCATACTGACTTGAAGAAATATAAGATCTGAGGCATATGCTGCAACACATCTGCAAAGACCATTGCACTAAAATGATTAAGAAAACTTGCACCTTGTCCATAATGTGTTATCACAAGTGATTATATTAATTCTGAAATGAATATAATAAGCCTAATAGCTAGTTATTTTATATTACAATACAAATGCCAAGTAACTTACCTATGTAAAGCCTGGTCATCGGAAAGTTTTCCCCTTGCTCTAAACCAAAACCTCAATCTGTGACAAAATTGAATGAGAATGCAAAATGAAGTAAATGCACCAATCCATAAACAGAAGTTCATATTTCCATGGGTATAAAAGCATATGGAGGCTGCTAATGCAAATAAGAATAAGATAATGAATTATAATAGCATAATACTACCTTGGAGGAGATTTTGTAAAGTTCGTATTGTTGTTCGGCTCACAAAACCTTATCTCTATGGGCCAAGGGACAAAATCTTTTGAGGCCACCTTGTTCCTATAGGTCCTGAAACAACCACAACTA
>CAOJBK013648847.1:0-12369 GCA_948294925.1 Codiaeum variegatum
CCCGTTTTTTTCATTGTTCTTTGATGATTTTAATGGCTTCTTCGAGTGGTTTAAAACCGTTAGAAGACCAATATTCTTGGTCTGTGTATTGAAGAAGACGAAGAGGAAGGGGGTTAGAATTAGACTCAAATTCAAATCCAATATTGGAGGATTTCTCTAAATGCTTAGTCGGCACATTCCTCGCAGATAAAAATATTAATTTTGGGGCTATAAAGGATACTCTGATTAGTATATAGAGACCGTTTGAAGGCATTTATGTGGATGAGAGGGAACCCAATTTATATACGTTTCAGTTCTTCCATGTGAAGGATATTAAAAGGGTGTTAGATGATAGCCCTTGGACTTTTAGTAATCACATTCTCCTCCTTCACAGATTGCAACCGAGTGAATAACCATCTCAAGTGATACTTGATTCAGTATTTCTATGGGTTCAGGTTTATGACTTGCCAGCTGGGTTCATTTCACAACAGGTTGGCAAAGCAATTGGGGACTATATTGGCACCTTCCTTGACTCCGATCCTAGTAATTTGTCTGATTTCCTTAGAAACTATATGCGTATTAAAGTTGCTATGAAGGTTAACAAGCCTCTTAAGCGAAGAATGTGAATTAAACATGGGGATGGAAATTGGGTTTGGATTCACTTTAAATACGAATGTCTTCCTACGTTTTGCTTTTACTGTGAAATTAGGGGCATTCGAATAAATTTTGTAAGGCCTTGTTCAAAAATCTGAATCCTCCAACTACACGAGCTTTCAGTAGTGACCTTAGAGCTTCATAAAAAAGATCAACAAATTTGGCTGATCGCTGGTTGAGAGGGCCTTCAATGGATAATTCGAGGTTCACACAGGGGGCAGGTGAGTTCATCGAGTCAGGCAGCAGTGAGTTGGCAATACTATATGAACAATCCCATACTTAAGGGACTCCTACTTTACCTCGAACAGAGAAATGGATATTAATTTTGATTTCGAAAGCAGGTAACTCTAAAGAAACCACAAATAATATTACTTCTTCTTCACAGGACTCTGAAATTGTAGTTATTACCAATCCTAAAAGAAAGCGGGTAAATGGGGATGGGTTCAGGTCAAAAACGGTCTTAATGGCTATTTCTGTTGCTACTGAATCAGCTGGAACTGTCATGGACTGGCCAATGCATGAACAGTTCATTGTCTTAAGGACCTAATACAGTCTAAAAGGCCACTTATAGTTTTCCTTATTGAGATTATGACACAACGCTGCAAAATTGAAGTAATCAAAAGGGAGACTGGTTTTGCAGGATGTTTTGTGGTTGAAAGCAACAATCATAGAGGTGGGATTTCCTTACTTTGGAAGATTCCTAATTTTGTTAATCTACTTAGCTATTCTCTTCAACATATTGATGTAGCTATTCACATTCCTGATGTTCCTCAATTTCATTTTTCCAGTTTTTACGGTGAACCTGAACGTCATCGGCATTATTTGTCATGGGAGCATATTCATCAATTAAGTACACAATCATGGCTTTCTTGGCTTTGTATGAGTATTTTAATGACATTCTTCACAATTGCGAGAGGGTGGGTCATGTTCCACATCCGATAAGGCTTATGTGTGATTTTCAATGTGCCCTTTTGGATTCGGGTTTGAGTGATTTGGGCTATCTAAGGAGTATTTTTACATGGGAAGCTCATCACAATTCTATAGACTGGATTCAACAGAGGTTAGACAGGGTGGTAGCTTCAATCAACTGGTCTCAATCTTTCCCGAATCATGTAGTTTTCAATCTTCCAACTCATGCGTCTGATCACTCTGCCATTTTTGTTGAGGTAAAGAACTGGTCCCCTTCTTCCCAAAACCGCCGCTTCAAATTTGAAAATTGTTGGCTACGAGAGACGGATTGTGAGGCTATTGTTGAAGAAAGTTGGAGGTCAGTTTCTATCCCGGATATTTTCCTGAAGATTTCAAAATGTTTAGATGCACTATCTTCTTGGGGTGGTGCGAAATTAAGATTATTTCAAGAAAATTTAATCAAAAGCAAATATGAGATGGGATTGTATTGTCATAAAGGAAATTTCAATGGAAGTACCCATTACAGAGATGCTTGTGCTCAATATTTCAAAAACCTGCAGCTGCTCGACGAACTCCAGGTATTTTCATATCTCTGCCTGTACTCGACGAAAGAAAAATCGTATAAAGAAATTAAGGGATGATAATGGAAATTGGGTGACATGGGGTAATGGGATTGAGAGGGTCAAATATTTTCAAGAGCAGCCAGGGGGATGTTTCAACTATCATTGCCGCTGTCCAAAATCGGGTTTCAGATGATCATAACTTTTTATTTGATTTCAAAAAAAAAAAATTCGACAACTTCTTAAGTTAGACCCTTTCTTTATTTTAGAAAGTATATTTTAAAATTTATATCTCTAACAGCTTTTTACATTTTGCTCTTTATTTAAATTATTTTAAGAGTCACATTTTATCTTTTTAGATTTAAGAGGGAGAAAATGACTTTTAAATCATTTATCTTCCATTCTAAAGCTAATAAAAAGAGAAATAGAAAGTTATTAAGTAAGATTTAGGAGGATATTGGATTTGCTCTAATATATTTTCTTTAATTTCTAAACATCGTCTTTGAACTTTTATTAATAGTATAAAGCACTAACCTAAGAGAATTGGACAACCAATTCAGGAACAAAAAAATTCCATTGAGATTCCATAAAAAAAATACATCAATAAAAAGTTAGTTTGATAAGTTTAATAATTTTTTTATAGATAAATACATCAAAATTTATCATTTTTATGAATAAAAGAAAAATCTTTTTATTATATTAAAATTAGAATAAAAAATTAATAAAGTAACCACTATTAGTAAATGAGGTAGGAATATTTTTTTTAGTTTTTGTAATTTATGTTTGACAGAGTTAGTGCTCCTCAAGATTGTGTTTGGTGGTGTTCTAGTTACTTGATCGGACATTGTATCCGTGAATAACCTCCGACACTCAAGTCAATATGAAAAAAATAAAGAAAAAAAGTGTAGAGTAAGAAAGAATTATGTGAAATTATCTTAATAAATGAAGGAAGTCTCTTATTTATAGATTAAGGGATCCACGTAAATGGGACACGTGTCTTTAAGAGGTTGACTCTCTATTCTTGTGATGTGATACGGACAGTGACAATTATCCCCTAGTTAAGCAGCACTGTTTGCTCAGGGGTGGGCGCGAGCTCACATGAGGATCAACGAATGTTGTGGGTCGAGGCTCCTTAGTGAAGGTTTGAAGCCAACCTTTGTAGGTGAGCCTTTGAGAGTTCACCTTCAAAAATCTAGGGCTTGAATCCTTCTCTCGTTGCTTGGACTTGGTTGGAGCTAATTTGCTTAATTTTATTTTAGACCTACATCAATATTGAATCGTATGCATTCAATCTAATTGTTAATGATATTCCATATGATTAGAGTGTATAATAGGCCTTTTACTTTTACTTTTTCTTTTCTTTTACAATATTTTTTTATTTTTGAAACTGGAATATTTTTTAATTAAAACTTAAGCAATAACACTTTTTATTATTTTATTTTACTTGATTGCGTATTGTATTTTTATTTTATTGAAAACCTTGTTTTTTCATTTGTCAAAAAAATTTTAATTCTTCCATTGTCGTGCATGGTTGACGAGAAAAAAGAAATCTAACTTGGTTCACTATATTAGATTAGGGGTGGACAAAATCAAACCAAATCAAACCACCCAACCAAACAATCAAATTGAAAAAAAAAATTGATTTATTGATTTTTTCAGTTCGGTTTTGAGTTTTAAAAAATACAGTTTTTGATTTTCCATTCGGTTTTTTGAAAGGCGATACCGAACAAAAAATTGAAAAATCGAATAACACCTGTAATCCTAATTTTATTAAACATTAGGTATATAAACCTTCTTAACCCATTTGCCTTAGCCTTTCACTCTCTCTGAGACTGCCGCCTTTTTCATTCTCTCTTTTAGACAAATTCTCTAATCTCTCTCTAGACTCTTCATTTCTCTCTCTTCACTCTTTGAGGAAAATCACTTGTTTGCATCACGGGATTTTCTTTGTTTTTTTCATGAAATCCTTTGAAATTACTTATTTCTTTGTCTTTGACTCTTAAAAACTTATTGTTCTGGGTAGAAGCCATCTTTGTTATATATATTTTTCTTTCTATTTTTTAATCTGTGAGAACTTGAACTTGTTCTTCTCTGGGTGGAAGCTATGTTTGCTATACTTTTTTCTTCCTATTTTTTAACCTGTGAGAACTTGAACTTGCTATTCTTTAGGTGGAAGCCATGTCTGCTATACTTTTTTTCTTCCTATTGTAGAACTTGTTGTTCTCTTGATGGAAGCCATCTTTGTTGTTCCTTTTTTCTTCCTCTTTTTGAATCCGTGACAACTTTCTTGACGCTTGAGCTTCCATTATCTTAAGGTTTGTGTGTTTTTGATTTTTTATATATTGTTAAAATTTTTTTTTTCATATTTATTTGATTCTCATAACTAATTTTAATTCTTTTTATTTGTATGCATAGATCAACAATGGTGAAAGCATTGTGACTCTTTGAAGTTACTGTAAAAGTATTGATCTCTAGGATTAGGTGAATATTTCACACTTCTCTCAAAGTTAATTTTCTCTGAGTTTTTTTTTTTTATTTATTTTGAATTGATATATAAAATTTTAAAAACAGTTTGATAGATTTTTTTTATTTGGTTAAATAACCATTGAAATCTTTTATATGTTCTCCATTCAGATGGATAATGAAAATTTTGATTGGACTGGAGACTTTAACATTGATGATGATGCCAATGTCTCCAATCCAATCACTGCAATTGATGGAAGCTACACCACAACCACCCAACAAAAAGAAAAGGAAACAAATGATTCCCAAATATGTTGTGTGGCAACATTTCCTCATAATAATTGATGAGGATGGTAATGTAATACAAGCTAAGTGTAATTATTTCTCTAAAATTTACAAAGTTGATACTTCTAAAAATGGTACAACTACTATTAGAAATCACATGAGTGCTTGTTTAAAACATCTTTCTAGTAAGGAAGCTAGGCATTCTATCATAAATTTGCAACCTATTTCTGAGACTAAGGGGGTATAGAGTCAGTGAACCTTAAGGACATGGAAATTTGATCAAGACAAAATGAGGGAGACACTAGCATATTATATTATAGTTGATGAGCACCCTGATGAGCACCCTTTTAGGCATGTAGAGGGGATAGGATTCAAACATTTCATGTCTATTTGTAGATCTTTATTTAAGATATCCTCTAGGAGAACTGTAACTAGAGATTGTTTCAACTTATATGTCATTGAAAGGATTAAACTTAAGGATTTCATTAAGAACCATTCTCAAAGGGTGTCTATCACCATTGATACTTGGACTAGTGTTTAAAAGGTCAATTATATGTGCATCACTGCATATTTTATAGATGGTTAGTGGAGGCTCCATAAAAAATTATTTTCCTTTTGTCCTATTTCTAGTCATAAGGGTGAGTTATTGAATAGGGCCATAGAGACTTGTTTGTTAGATTGGGGTCTTAACTCTATCTTTACTGTCATAACTTTTAATACATTTATATGGGATATATTGCACACATTCTTATTCTAGTTGTCAATGATGATCTTAATGATATTGACGATTCAATTAGGAAAGTTAAGGAGGTAGTTAGGCACATTAGGAGCTCTCCTCTTAGGTTGAAAAAGTTTAGGGAGATTTATGACTTAGTTGGTGTCACTTACAAAAAGTCATTATCAATATATGTTCCTACTAGGTGAAATAGCACATTCCTAATGTTGTCTACTGTTGCCTAATATGAGAAAGCTTTTGATTCCTATGAAATTCAACATGGTTCACTTTCTAGTGAACTTAGGTACAATGTTCCTTCTTTCCTTGACTTCAATGTCTACAAAAAAATGTCGATCTTCTTGAAAAATTTTATGAACTTAACGTTAAAATTTATGGCTATTTGTATGTCACAAAAAAACTTTTTCTTTGTTGATGTCTTTTATTTGCTTAAAGACATGCATGTTTCTCCTGATATTAGCACATCCATTTTGGGTAGAAATATGCAATCAAAATATGAGAAATATTGGGGTGGTCTTATGAAAATGAACAAACTGATATTCTTTGGTTCTATCTTTGACCCTATGGAGAAACTTGAATACCTTGAATATACTCCACCCTTAATTTATGAACATGATGTTGGTGGGAGCTTGTTTGATGAAATTAGACATGAATTGAAATGCATGTTCAATGAGTATGAGTGCATGTATTCCCCTCTATCCAAAATTGTGTCTTCTCAGTCTGGCTCTAATGGAAGCCCTCCTCCTAATAGTTTTGATTCTTTGTCCTCTAAACCAAAACTTATGATTTCAACCCTCAAATCTAGATTCAAATAACATAAGTTAGAGAAGGACTTAAGTGGGAGCAAACAGTCAGAACTTGATAGGTATTTTGCTAAGGGAACAATTGATACCTCTACCAAATTTGATTTTTATTATGGAGTGGTGGGAAATCAATCCCACATCGGAAGATTACAAAATAAAGAAAATGCTTATAAATGAGTAGGTGTTAGACTTAGCACAAGCCAATTGATTTTGTGCAAGTGAGTTCTAACACATGCCCATTTATAAGTCCACTTGTGTACGGGCCCATGGACTTCAATATGGTATCAGAGCTTCATGCCTAAATGGGCTGGATCCTGGATCCATGTTCAAGTCCCCTTTGTTGGACTGGTGATAATTCAGTTCAGGCCGATCCTAAACAGGTTTGTGAGCAAGTGTCAACCGGTCGTTGATGTTAGGCCACATGGCTAAGCCCGGTTGCACTTGAAGGGGCGTGTTGGGAAATCAATCCCACATCGAAAGATTACAAAATAAATAAAGGGCTTATAAATGAGTAGGTGTTAGACTTAGCACAAGCCAATTGGTTTTGTGCAAGTGAGTTCTAACACATATCCATTTATAAGCCCACTTATGTACGAGTCCATAGACTTCAATATGGAGTAAGAAAAATGGGTTAGGTTCTCAATTCTTTATAGGATGGATATGGACATTCTTATTATTCCTATATCTATAGTTGCTTTTGAAAGTGCTTTCAACACTAGCAGTAGAGTTCTTTGACTCCTAAGTTGGTGGAGGCTTTGATATGTGAACCAGATTGGCTGAGGCCAACAAGTCATCCCTTGATTATTGAGGAAAATTTGGATGAAATAAAAGAAATTGAGAAAGGTGGAAATTTTGAAACATAATTATTATTTTCTGTTTGGTTTCATTTTTTGTACACTACTTTTAAGTGTTGGGATCTTTTATGCAGAGTTGCCTAATGTTGGTTTATCTATCCTTAGAAGCAACTAATATCTCTCTTTTGCAGCTATTATCTAATTTTATGGTTCTTTTTCTTTCCTTTTTTCATTAATATTGTGTTATTTTTCTTGCTTACTTAACTTGTTGCCCTTGTACTAGTTTCTGCTATTAGTCTACCATTTGATTCATTTTAGGGTTATTGTGCCAATGGATAAGTATCTACTGTTGATATTTCGGGCACCTTAATGGCTATGCAGAAAGCTAAGTATCCTTCACTTCACTTATGCATCATTTTATTATCCTATTTCATTACATTTGCATTGCATAATGGCTATGATAAATGCTTCCACCTTTGTTCCGAAGTGTTGATATTGATGAGATATCCTTCACATATGCTACCATCTCAATTAACTAATTGTTAATTGTGAATAATGAGGTATTAATAATTAGGCCACCAATCTCATTTATGCTGAACAAACTGAGTTGAACCGTACTTGTATGTTGCATTGGGCTATGATGAATGCTTCCACCTTTGTTTTGAAATGTTGAGATCGATGAGGTATTCTTACATATTCCACCATCTAATTAACTTATTATTAATTGTGAATGACGAGGTATTAGTACTTATGCCACCAATCCCATTCATGTTGAACAAATTAAGTTGATCCATACTTTTGTATTGCATTAAACTGTGATGACGCTTCCACCTCTGACTTAGATTTTCAAGGTGTATGTGTTTACTAACTGTGGTCAGAGGCGGATGAAGCTTGGGAGTAAAGGGGTCCATCGACCCCTCTTTTTTTAACAAATTCTAAAGAGGCATTTTACATTTTAGTATTTGAACCCCTTAAATTTTAAAAATGGACCTCCTTTTATTTGAAAATTATTAAAAAGCACACTAAATTTATTAAATCCTTTACTTTTCATTTGTAAAAAATTAAGAAAATATATTTTCTATCTAGAAAAATGGGTCTTACACTTATAGGAATTTATTTTTTATCATTCAAATATCTATGTAAATTTATAAATTTTATTATAAAAACTTAATGTGTAATATTCATGTATATATATTGATGGACCCCCTTTGTTATGTAATATTCATGTATGTATATTGATGGACCTCCCTTTGTTAGAATTCTAGATCTGTCATTGGCTGTGGTGGGGTATTTTTGAATTGAATGAGATTTAATTCTGAAATATAGCTCAATTTTAATGGCATATATGATTTTGTGATTGATAAAGCAACTTGAGCCCCATCAAATTTATTTATGCATCATGTTTATGAATTTTATTAAGTTATATACTCACACTTTGTTTTTCTTTCTACAACATATTTTGTGAAGGATTCCTTTTGATTTTTTGGTTCATACTTGTGGAGGGTATATAATAGGGAATGAACGAAGCTTCAATATATCTTTTGGTGGAAGCTTTATCTTAGCACAACTCTTTGATTAAATATGATTCTAATATAATTTTTTGTGAATCATATTATGATATTCATATATTCATATGAATTATAATTAATTATTTTAATTTGCTTTTAGTTATTAATTACAAATTACAATTTATTGATTTTGTAATTGCAATCAAAGAAAATTGAACTATATAATAAGTTTATTTCATCCCTTGTTTTGTTTTTTTTTGTTTTTTTTTTTGCTTTTTAATGTGTTTGGATCATTTTTTTATCAGAATCCAATGGGTCAAAATCGAATAAACCGAACAACGACCGAAATAACCAAAAATCGAAAAAAAAATTGATATAAAATAAAATCAATTTTATACATATATTAGTTTGGTTTTGTTCTATTAAAATATAAATTCGGTATTTCTATTTTTTCAGAAAATTGAACTGAACTAGTATCCACCCTTATATCAAATTATGAATAACTAATTATGAATTGACATATAATAATCAGATAAACACAAGAATTTTTAGTTGACATGGTTAAATTATATTTATAAATTAAAATTTGGCATATATTACCAAAATTGTAGCAAAAAAAAAAAACTATAATTTAATTTTTTTGCCTGATAACAAAAAATTTTAATTGACTAATAAAAATATAGGGGTTAAATTGCAAAAAAAGGGAAAAAACGCATTTTCCCAAAATTTAATGATTCCTTCGAGAAATGTTTAAAAATATCCGAATTCCGATTTAAAAAAAGAGATACATCTGCAAATAGCCTAAGTGGGTCACTATCAAAATCAAAAAGATGCATCTGTCATTTGTTTAGACTGCTAATGGAGTTTCTCTTTTTGCTAATTGAATATTCAGTATGGTTGCCCATTCCTCTTCTCTTAATACCACTCCTTTTCTTTGCAAATCAAAACCAAACTTGAACTCTACTTTCATTCCCACTATTCATTTACAAAAACCCACTTCCAATTTTGTATACCCACATCAGTGTTCGCCTAATACTCCTTACTTGTTTTCAAAGATTGTACCTTTGAGGTGTGCCAAAGTTAGGTTAATGGAGACTCAAGAAGGTGTTTCTTCAAGACCCATATTTGATTTTCATAGCATTGATGAAGAATTGGTTCAAAAAATGGTTTATGATGCTCTTGTTTGGTGCTCTCTCAACGGCCTTGTTGTTGGTGATAGAACTGTTCAGGTCTGTGCATAAAAGTTCCTTCTTTTTTTCTGAAATGAAATTCATTTTCTAAAGAGACTTGTAATTTGGCCTTTTTTGTTTCTCCTTTTTAGAGAATATATATATATATATATACAAGACGGTTGGTGGGTTTTGTTATTGTTCTCTGATTACTTCACTGGTGAAAATTTTTAAACCTAGATTGAATTGTTCATATTTTTAATGAAAGTAGTTATCCAAATGGAGAATTTCTATCCCTAAGACAAAAAAAAATTCACCTTATTTTGAATCCCAATTTAGCTTAATCATGCATCCAAACAAGATTATACTGGACTATGTATAATAAGATTGGAATGATGGGGTTGTTTTCAATTCTAGAGATCAGGAACTGTACCAGGTGTAGGCATGGTACATGCCCCAATTGCCTTGTTGCCTGTAGCGTTCCCAGAAATTCAGTGGAAGGAAGCATGTGATGCTGCCCCAATATTCAACGAACTCATCGATCGTGTGAGTTTGGATGGAAAATTTCTACAGGAATCATTATCCAGGTACTATTTCTTATCGTATTTTCTTGGACGGTTGCGTCCTTTGTTTCAGTAAAAATGAGTATGGATGGTTCAACAAGCTACCAGTGTATCAGCTACGTCAAGCTCGCAATTCATGTTGTCCTGTCATGTTCAGGTTTCATTTCAGGTCGATTTCGTGTCATACTTATAATAAGTCAAAATTTGTGAAAAATGAAAAATAAGACAATTTGGCAAAATCGTTTCATATCCGGGTTATTGTATTCGTGTCGTAATCTTGTTTTCTCTTAGCAATTCCGAGTCGGATTTCAGCTGTGTCAAAAATTGCCAGACCTCGATGGTATTGCCTTTGATTTGTTTGCATACTTTTTATATAAGTTGTTCATTCCTGTGTCTTTCCCACTTCCACATTTGTGAATCTGCTTATAGTTTGTGCTAATTGTCTATATTCACTAAATAAATTTGAGTATTTGATTGATATCTATTCTAATCTTGACACTGCAGAACAAAGAAAGTAGACCTTTTCACATCTAGACTTTTAGATATTCATTCCAAGATGATAGAAATGAACAAAACGGAGGTAATTATGTATCATATAATTGTTTTGGACATATTGTGTATTTTTTTTTATGTTGTTTATATAGTTTTTTGTTGTAATGGGAAACAAACTGATGTTATCCTAATGTTGTTGCATGTTAATACAGGAAATACGCTTGGGTTTACATCGCTCTGATTACATGCTTGATGAACAAAGTAAAGCACTCCTCCAAGTAGAGCTTAATACAATTTCTTCCTCATTCCCTGGCTTAAGTTGTCTTGTCAGCGAGCTTCATAGGTTAAGAAACTTATGTCAACTTGTATCTGATTTGTTCTTAGTTACAGTCCCTTCCACTCAAATTTGCATTAAGAATTTTTTTCTATTAAAAACATTTTAAATGTCCTTTATGTTTGGGCGATCGTTGTAATTTTGGATTACTAGGTTGACTGGCTACATGGTTCACATGTGTTTACTGCTGTAGGATCAAATGTTTGTTCAATGTGCAATAGAGCGGCAATTTAGAGTTTACTACATTAGAATAATACTCCGTGCAGATTTTGAAGTGTCCAAGTGACCGAACTTGTAATTTTGTTCCATGTTTTGATAATTTGAAATTATTTTTTGTTTGGCTGCTCATTTTAACTGAAAAAGAATATAAATGAACAAAAAATATTCATAACCTAGTTGTTCATTTCTGCAGGAACTTGCTCAAGCAATATGGGGAACACCTTGGGTTAGATTCCAGAAGAATACCGAGCAACTCTGCTACTGATCGTTTTGCAGAGGCTTTGGCTAAAGCTTGGGCTGAGTATAATAATCCTAGGTTAGATCTTATGACTGATCATTCATTTCTTTTCTGCTGGTCTTCTCGCTGTAGTTTATATATATATATATATATATATATATATTTGAGAACAGCCTGTGTGATCATGATGGTTGATAATTCTTGATACACTTGTGCAGGGCTGTAATTATTGTTGTTGTTCAGCCTAAAGAGCATAACATGTACGACCAACATTGGCTCTGTGCTGTATTGAAGGAAAAATATCCTTTTCGTGTGAAAAACGAACTTATCAAATCATTTTTCAGAAATCGATCAGTTAGATACTTTACTCAGTTTTTCTTCCTTAACTTTATCACACACATAATGTAACGGCTATTCGGAAAACATTGGCAGAAATTGATAAAGAAGGGGAACTTCTACCAGATGGAACACTCCTTGTGTATGTGATTTCCTGCCTTGAATATTTAATTTCTCCTCAGTAAATTTGTGGTTTTACTTTGTTCTATTTTCTAGTTTGGTATATGAAATATACACACTTGCAGGAGCCGCCAAGCGATTGCAGTGGTTTATTTTAGAGCGGGATATGCACCTACTGATTTTCCTTCAGAAGCAGTAAGCAATTTTTTC
>CAOJBK013649533.1:0-21957 GCA_948294925.1 Codiaeum variegatum
TAATGCTCATTATATATAGTAGTTTAAGGACTACTTTCATAATGAGCATTTATGTATCAGTTATTGGAGTTATGGATAGTTAAGACGCTTGTAACGTCCTTGGAGTGAATGATCCATAAATGTGTAACGTCCATATGAAGAGTGGCCCGAAGGGCCCTTTTCGAATATTCCCTTCGAGGACATC
Source organism: Codiaeum variegatum (assembly GCA_948294925.1). Lineage (NCBI taxonomy): Eukaryota > Viridiplantae > Streptophyta > Magnoliopsida > Malpighiales > Euphorbiaceae > Codiaeum > Codiaeum variegatum. Next base: position 185 of record CAOJBK013649533.1, read on the forward strand.
CTTCGAAGACAACCTTCGAGGATGGCCTTCGAGGATGTTCTTCGGATAGATCCTTTGAGGACAGCCTTCGGGTACAGTCATTTTCCTAAGCAAATGGCCTGAGCCTTCTATGCTTTTTAGGTTGTCTCCTTCCATCATGGGCTCATGTATTTTTTGAGCTTTTATTCATTTAGACTCATTTTATACTGATCCGTATCAAATATTATATTTTATTTTATAATTCAATTTAAAAAACTAACAACTTAAATAAAATAAAATAAAATAAAATTCTTATAATTTAATTTATAATTATTTATATTTAAAATTTAAAATATGAATTGATATTTTCTTAATTTATTTAAATCAAATCAAATAACATTATTTAAATAAAGTGCGAGTTACATATTCATTTTGGATTAGATTTAATAATACGTCAGATTTTCTATTTACATTTTTTATGTTTGTATACTCAGAATGATGAATAGTTTTGTCTTTAAATAAAAAATTTTAAAATAATGAGAATTAATTTGTTTAAAAAATATAATTTGTTCTTAAGAATGCTGAAAGATTAAAAAAAAAACATATCTAAGAGAACATCGGCGGAAAAGCAGAGAAATACAATAGCTAGGAGTGCAAATGACTAAAAAAGTATTTATAGAAGGGGTAATTAAAGTGCGACCTTTCATATTCCTGAGGTGAAAAAAGGCGCCAAATTAAGGCAGGAATACAGAACTCAAAGCATCAGAATTACAAAGAGCTGCAAGGCATTTTTGGATAGTAGACCTTTACTGAGCAAGTATCTAGTTCGAACTGCAAAAAAACCAAAAATTGAAATTTCATTTTCTATAAACTAAAACCGAACTACAATTTATATAAACTGAAAATCGAAAAATCAAAATTTTAATTTTTCATAAACCGAATTATTTTTTGAAATTTTTGGTTTAGTAAACGAACCAAACCAAAATTTATTATAAATATATAATATAATTTGCAGAAAATTAATATAAAATTATAAAATCTTAGTTTTTATGTTTTTCGTTCGGATTTTCAAATGGTGAAATCAAAACTAAACACCAAATATATATTTTTGAATTGAACTGAATCAATTAAACCGAATTTAAAAAATTCAAAAATTTTTTCTATTAGATTCGAAAAACCGGTTCGGTTCGGTTTTGCCTACCCTAAGTTATCCATTCAATAGGCCAGAGTAAAGGTTGTATCCCTGACCGAGTCTAGACCTTCTAAAAGTTAGTCAGGGATACAGGTGCCGAAAGAGTCATGTTAGGCTAAAAAGAACTTTTAAGGGTCCAAGCGAATTTCCAATGGCCATTCAAAATGGGCCTAGGCCCTGTATGAGAAAGGGGAATCAACATGAGCCCAGTACTTTTCCTAGGGCGACACTTTCAACCAACCCCAAAAACTATATAAAGGCTATGAACAAATCAAGTTCATCAACTTCAATACTCAGAACAATACTAAGACATCCTACAACTATCCAACTCTAACTGCAGTCATTTCATCCTTGGAGTTACAGTCGACAACTTATATCTGCACTGATGAATTGGTTGCGACAATGTGAACCCTAATTTTTGCACCATTAAATCTGGTCCATTAATACGAGTCCAACAATTTAAACCGAACTCAAATCGAACTTCAAACATGTATAGAAAATCTAAAAAATCTAATAGAAATGGACCAAACTAGGCCTAGTCAACCAGGCCCAACCCGCATGTGCTTGGACCAAATGCCCTACATTTGTGCAAAATGCATTGCATTTGGGCTAAGTACATGTACATTGAAAAACTCTGCCTAGCCCTGGTATGGGTCTGTCATAAGCTGAGATATTATCTGGAGGGCATGCATTACACATGTTCTCACTTATCAAAGTCTGCTCAAATATCTAATAAAGAAGCCTATTCTAGATAGGGAAATGGCTAGATGGATGGTAGTCCAAACAGCTTATGATCTCAAGTACATTCAGAAGAAGTCCATCAAGGGTATTGTCATCACTGATCAATTGGCCACAACCCCAACTGATGATCATTGGGAAGAACCTGAGTTTCCCGACGAAGACATCTTATTCCTTCAAACTGAAACATGAAGCTGTATTTTGACGGAGCTACGAACCACAAAGGTTGTGGGGCCAGATTGGTGTTCCTTAGGTGTACCAGTGAGAGCCTGCCTCTAGCAATCAAACTAGATTTCGAGGTAACTAACAACGAAGCCGAATATGAAGCATGTGTGTCAAGACTAGAAGCAGCTCTCCAGATTGGCATCAAAAACTTAGAAGTCTACGATGATTCAAACCTTATTGTTTCACAAGCTTTAGGAAAATGGAAAATCAAATAGGAGTGGTTGGTTCCTTACCATAAGTGCCTCGAGGAGTTGGCCAACAACTTCGATGTCTTATCCTTAAATTATATATTAAGAACTCAGAATAGGTTCGCCAACGCACTGGTAACCTTAGCATCCATGATAAAAATATGTGATGGGTTCATTATCCTTCCTATTTCGATAAGCATCAAGCGCCAATCGAGTTTTCAGGCTCATTGCGTGGACATTCAAGAAGTCGAAGAGAAATCATGGTACTGAGACATCTACGTCTACCTCACAAAAGATGAATATCCTAAAGGTGCATCCAAATCAGGAAGGAGAACCATAAGGCAAGTGGCTAGTGGATACATCCCTAGAGGTGATATCCTATACAAAATGACATGGAATGGCATCCTCCTGAGATGCGTATCAAATGAAGAAGCCTACAAAATCATGAAAGAAATCCATGGTGGGATAGATGGAACCCACATGAACGAATGGGAATTATCTGGAAAGATCATGAATCAAGGTTACTATTGGCTGACTATGAATAGAGATTGTGCACAGTTTGCCCAAAGGTGCCTAAAGTGTCAAGAGTATTTTATGGTCCTGAAGCTTCCATCTTCACCTCTCAATCCAATTTCTACACCTTGGCCCTTTGCTATTTAGGGAATCGGTGTTAATGGCAAGATTTTGACAAAATACTCGCTGGTCATGAGTACATCTTAGTTACCATTGACTTCTTTACCAAAAGGGTTGAAGCTACTCCTTACCAAACTCTAAACTATAAGGAGGTAGCTCAATTCATTAAGATGAACACCATTGCAAGGTATGGTGTTCCAGAAGAGACCATCTCTGACAATGGCTCGCACTTTCAGAAAGGAGTAGTCACTCTTCTTCAAAAGGAAAAGATCAAACATCACATGTTTTCCCCATACAGACCTCAGACCAATGGCACAATTGAAGCCACCAATAAAGCACTAAAGAACATGCTTCAGAAGATGATCAACAATCATAAAGGTTGGCACCTACATCTACCAAGTGCCCTCCTTGGGTATAGAACTACATACAAGTCAGCTACCAAAGCTACACCATACTAACTGGTCTATGGAATGGAAGTAGTCCTTCCTATAGAATTAGAAATCTAGACAACCAGAGTTCTTCAGGAAGCTCAAATCTCTAAACTCGACTAGCAACATGCCTATTATAACTAGCTCAACCTGATTGATGTAAAGAGAATGGAATCACTCCATTATACACAAAACTATCATATTAGATTGGCCAAGCATTTCAACAAATGGGTTCGAAGTTGCAACCTTCAAGAAGGTGACTTGGTCCTCAAAGAAATTAGAGAAGTTGTAAATGACCCTCGAGGGAAATTCAAACCCCCTTGGAGTGGATCATACATCATCAAGAAGATCATGTCAGGTGGAGGCATAATCCTGATGGATGTTGATGACAATGAGTTCAGTCATCCTACCAATCTTGATCAGCTCAAGAAGTACTCCATCTAGTGTTCTTTTTGTATGAGAATGCATTCAGGCATCATCACATTTCTGTAACAAGAACTGCATGAACCTAATTCTTCAAATTATAAGTTGTATTATGAATTCAGAAGTTTCAAAATTCAATGTAAGGAGATAAGTAGGCAACCCTCATTGGGTACAGTCCAAAGCATTCAATAAAATCAATTGTTTCATTCACATTTGGGCCCTTTAACATTGCATGTAAAAGTTAAAAAAAGAAATAAATGAAATCAGAAAAAAGAGTGAAACATGCTAAGCTGAAAACCCAAAAGGGCGGCTAGGGCAAAATTTAGGGTACATCTTGCTAGACTGAAAACCAAAAAGGTAGTCTATGCAACAATAAAGGCAGTTTACTAAGTTGAAAACCCAAAAAGGGCTGCTTAGGAAAAAATAAAAGCTTAAACAAAATAAAAAATAAAAAATTGAGGTCTTATTCATCTTTTGGAACATCCAAAATAAGATATTTGAGACAGAAAATCAAAAGAAATAAAATGGACAAAACTGAAAGTCTTATTCTCAAAAACTAAGTCTAAGCTCAAACTCAACCCTCAATTTCGATTAAGAGAGAAAATGGCTTCGCTTTCTCCTTTTGCTAACAGGTCTCAATCCACCACTCAATGTATTTAGATAGCTTTCCATAGTCATCACCTGAGACCCATTGCCCTCAAAAAACCTCAGATCCAATGAGAGAGAATAACTCTAGCTACTTGGTTATTCACCACAGTCGCCTCAAACAATGGGCTATTTGGGCACACATCCTGATCATCTAGTAGCCTGATACCAAGGCATATACTTGAAGCCATAGAAATACACATGCTTGTACCCCTGACTCATCGGCATGAACTGCTTGATGGTGTATGAGACGGGCTTCCATAGCCAATCTGAAGGACTCAATTCCATTAGCCAACTAATCCAATCCCTCTCAGAGTCAAAATGGATAACAATCTTTCGAGATCCATACCAAGCCCCAAAGTAGTTTGTTTTATCAGGTCTAGGAACAATCTTAAGATGGTCCCTCAGCCAAATCTAAAACAAAAGTTAAAATTAAGCCTCATGAAATGCTAAAATAGACAAGTAAATGGGAAAGGTTTACATATTTGAAGCAAAATTGGACTAATAGACCAAGGTCCCCCTAAATTGCAATGGAGATCCAAACTCAACAGCATCTCAACCAAAATAATGCCCATAACCAACTTGCCTTCACCCATTTGGGGTATCTAATCAGCCACCCTTACATCTCCCCATCCAACTAAGCCCACAAAGATATAGCTCGTCATCAATCTAAAAGCATAGGCCTTCAGTCTTCAGGCCATCCAAACTAGGTCATCCTTTGACTCTTCCTAGAACATCTCGACCAAAGCAGTCAGGTCAATCAAGTCATCCTTCACAATACCTGAAGCAACCTCTGTGCTTAAATCCAGTAACCTCTTGAAAGAATTGAAATAACCTACCCATTCAATTGGAACAACCAAATCAGCCTTGGGACTCATACTGAGCAGAGCTGAAAATTCTTCAAAGGTTGGACACAACTCTTCCATACTCACCCTAAAACGAAACATGTGATCTATTGGATCCCAAAAATGTATGCTGGCATTCAGAAAATTCCAGTTTATCTTGACACCCCTAAGTGTCGGGAGAGAACTCATGCTATACTTCTCGAGGTTGATTCTGCTCACTCGGTCTAGTTTCTTGCACCAACCATGCATCATGTGACTAAAAAAGTGTTCTATATTATGGCTAAAAAGAAAAGAAACTGACTTTTTCTAAAAATAATTTTGTTTCCTAGTGATTTTCTGAGTCAAAATTCAATCTTTGTATACCTATTTATAGTGGCATGTAAAACGAGGTGGAAAATAGAGTTCAGAAGGTTGAGCATGTGAGTCAAGGTAAAATGCACACGTTTAGGCCTAAATGCACGCATTTAGCCACCATGTGTCATTCACTCGTACACCTACTGAGCCCGTCATGACAATTCATTCTGACCCGATTTGATTCCATTTTTTCCGAAGTCAAATTTCTCATTTAAAATCAGAAAATTACAAAACAATAAAAATGAAATTTTTTTTAGTTTTTAATAAAATAAAATAAGTTCAAAAATACAAAACATAAATCTGAAATTGTTTTTTACAAAATCCCACAACTAGGGCACAGAATACAATCAAGCAAATCATACATCATCTTCAACCTCATCTACATCATCTCTTTCAACCTCAGCCAAGGGTCCACATCTCCTAACAGACCTAGGCTCTACTCGACTCCACAAGAGTGGTGCTCAGGCTAAATACCATCCTCTAGTGGGCATCAATGCCCTAGGCATGAATTAAGTCAGGAACCTATAAAAGAGAAACTAAACAACATAAGCAGAATACTAAAAGGGCTTAAGGACTTACCGAATCAGGGATATGGCTGAAATCTACTCGATACTCCCCCATCATGTAGTTAAAACCCACATGATGAATCTGGTTGATGCTCGACACATCAATGTAAGAAACATGATCAGTAATGTAGGGTAGTGCTTGCCATGATTGGTTGGAGCTAGCAGGCATATGAAGAGGTTGAACTGTGTTGTGGCATAGCCTGACGACTTCTATCATCACAAAGCCTCCATCTTGGAGCAGCAGCAGCAACACCTACTCTAGGAACCCGATCCTGGCCAACATGTAATGGGGCATCCTAGTCATCAGACGAGTCACCACGAAGTTTGGGTACGAAGCCTCTACAAGCAAGTAGCCCTCCCTAGCTCTCTCAACCCTCCAATAGAATTGGAAATCCACAAACATCGTCTCCTTCATCTGCATAAGGGTGTTGGCAGTTACAAGCCTCTCCTTAGTGGACTGGGCTACCACCTTCTCTCCTAAGAAAAACTCTATCAGGCTACTAGAGCCTATGAGAACTCGTCTCTGGGTGAGAGTGACACCAAAAGGAGAAATTTATGCCTCTTCAAGCTAAAAAAAAGCCTCCATGTAACCTGACAACAACAAAGCAATAATTATCAAGCCAAAAGCCAGAAATTGAAAGAGATGGGTAAAGTTATCAAAATGTACCTCAGTCACTGCAGCTAAAATGTGCTGATAATCATGAAAAGTGAAGCTCCTCTGGTTGGGAATCCAAGACTCCTAGCCCCAAATCCTCCCCATCGGGAAGGGAGCCTAATCCTTGTGCACAACCTTGGGGGCAATCTCTCTAAACTGAGAAAAAGCCCAAAGTTGCAAAGAAAAATCAGTTAGCAAATTGAGAAATCTGGACCAAAGCATTAGACAAATAAGCGAAATACTAACCTTCCAAACTATGGAAGTCATCGGAACTGCTACCCTCATGGCTTTAGACAGAAAGCCCATGCCTCAGTATGTCGCAGCCAGCGTTGCTCTGCCCCAATCATACTCTCCTAGCTCGTCCAAATCCTCTAAGAAATCAAGGATCCTTATATCAACCTAGTTGGCCTCAAAGTACAGGAATATCGTAGATGGGATGATCAACGGGCAGACTCTGGCACACTGGTCAACATAATACTGAATAGGATCCATGTGAACTAGTGGATCAAGTAGGCTAGTCCTGGAAGCCAACCCGATAGAATTGCAGTATACAACCTCCTCTAGTAGAGTTGTAACCTCATGGCCCTCTTGAGGCGATGCATGGACAACCACCCTCTACCCAAAGCACATGCCCGTCAGACATGCCACTCAAGGGGATTCATAGCATCTCCCCCAAAGGTAAATGGAACATATAAGTGGTCTACCATAACCTCTCTGCAAGAGCAAAAATCAAACTCCTGTCCAGGTAACAATCAATATCCAGACTCAACCATCCAGTCAGATAAGTTAGAGCAATGCGCTGAGCCTCAGCCTCGCGGTCATGCAAGAAAATGATCACTCTGTCCAGCCGTGATCTACCACCTCTCTAGTTGAAGGTGGAAGTCTACAGGTATGAATTTGGTCTCATTAATTTCAATTCCTATTTATTTCTAACTCTACTTTGTTTTATTTAGCATAAAATAAATATGAGTGAAAAAAATAAATAGGCATGTAAAAAAAATCAAAATCGATACAAAAAATTTCAAATGGCATAAGAAAATAAAAAGAAAGAGAGAGAGAAAGTGTACCATAAAAAAGTCGCGCCAACTCAAATGCTCCTAGTGGCTTTGCAAAAGGTCGAAATTTGTAGGCATGTGGGGATCTACGCGATCCATCAGCAAATGATCAGACATGTCCCACTCCAGTAAGGGAACAGCTACAAAGTCAAGTGGATCGATAGGCAAAGCAGGAAAGTCACCAAATAACTCCTCTACAGTAGCACTAAGTTGGGGTCGTCAAGAGGTGGGATATCCTCTCCCTCTAAAGACTCATGCAAATGAGCTGACAAATCTTCCTCCTTTTGAATAAAGTCAGCCAGTATCATCCAAACATTTCTTGTCGAATAAAAAAGATAGAAGGAGAGAATTTGAGGAATGAAATGAGAAATGCGAAGTTTTAAGCACAAATGAAGCTCTCAAGCCCTTTTATAGGCAAAGTTTAACTACTGCATTAAATGTGTTCACACTTGTCGGTCACATTTTCACAAATGAGACTACTAAGGGGGACAGCTGTGACCCTAATTTTCACATCATTAAATCTCTCCTGTTAATACGAGCCCAAGAGTTCAAACCGGGCTCAAATCAAACATCAAACGGACCTAGAAACCCAAAATTCGAATTGAAATAGACCGAACTGAACTCAAAAAATCAGACCCAGTCAACCAAGCCCAATGTGCATGCGTCTAGAGCAAACGCCCTGCGTTTGTGCCAAATGTATAACGTAGTGCATTTGGTGCAAACGCAGTGCATTTTGCACAGACGCACACATGTGGTGACCTAGGGTTTCTGGCACACATTTTTTATAAATTTTGACTTTCAAAACTATTCCAGGTTCAAACTTTTTTCAACCGTTCAAAACTTTTTTAGCCGCACTGTTCACTCTCCAGACACACTCAAATACTCCTAAACACATCCTAAACACTACAATTCACACCCAATACAATCCTAATCATCAGAAACTCATAGAAAGCACTTTGTTTCCAATAGGTTCAATAGTTTAGTTCCTTCAATTCCAATTCAGATAGACAGACACCAGCCCTTTCTAATCACAACGGAGACTCGCTCTGGCTTTATCAAGTCATCATACTCACCAGTGTCCAAATCCCACAAGCAAAAGGTAAATTGGGTACAGTATACCTCTTTTCCCTTTAATTCTGAATTAATTAAGCCTTTTTAATCTAAATTAAGGCATGCTTCATCAAAATTCTGTTTTCTATAAAAATGAACCATTTTAAGCCCTTTAATTATGAATTAAGGCATTGTTTATTAAAATTCTCTTTTTCATAAAACTGAATCATGATTAGCCCTAAAATGAACTTAGGCAATTTCATCACTTCCAAAATCATTTTTCATAATCAAAACTCAATTTGATTAACTGCCTATTTGGTTAATGGTTTTATTAACTAAAATTGATTAGTTTCTGAACACACAATCAAACCATCTATTATTTTTTAGAATAGCCCTACCTTTCGCGAGAAGAGAGAACGACATGGTGTTTAATTCTCATTCAAAGGGATATACAGGTAAGCCTTTTCATGGCTTCAACTCGAAATTATATTTTTCTCTTGTTTTATCTGTTCTTTTATTATTTCCATCGTCTTTATATGTTTTTTCATTATTGTGATTGGCTGTGATTTTATGATTTTGATTATGGATTTGTATTGGAAAACATGTGCTTCCCCCAAATCTAAGGACTAGAGGGTAGATCCTCTGATGTTTAGTTATCTTTGTTTTTGATGTAATTTATTGCTTTCTTTGGGGATGTGTGCATTTCCTAAAATCTGAAGTAGACTAGAGGAAGAACCCCTGATTTACTTTTCTATTGTTACTGCTTTATGTGATTGTTATGCAATATAGTCTGCTCATGCATCATAATCTGCCATGATTATCTGTTTATGAACCACATAATATGCCATTTATACATGAAACCAGACTTTAACCAAACTAAATTTTCTTAAGCCAAAAGTTGTTATTAAAAATGGTAAAAATATTTTTTCTAAAAATTATTTTTATCAAATTATGAATCCTTTAACCCCACTTTGGTTAGTGGCCAAACCTTTTCTAATTGGACAAATTAATTAGAAATTTCCTAAAATGGAGTTTTATCAAAATTATTTCTTAATCACCAATAGAAAAATCATTTTTCTTAAAGAATTAAGTGGCGACTCCTCACACTTTACATCACTTGCACGTCAATGGACACATGTGGATGTACAAATATGGGATTTAACTACAATCCGCTACGTCATGTTCAATCTGATCTCTCGTAGTCGGTTTCCTAAAGCTATAAACTCGAAAGTGTGCTGGAAGATCTCGCAAACCGCTTGGACAGAGCCTCATGGACAAGAGTCTACAAATCATCTACCTGCGAATTTTAGGCAATGGCTCGTCCTATATCCAAAAAATGGAGGAATCTATCCCTCATTTGACACATCTCGTCAAGGACAATGCCAATAAGTCTCCATGAGTTTTTTTCAATTTTATTTTCTTTTGAACTTTGAATATTTCTTATACTTTATTTCCATAAACGGATAAAATACTAAAGGTGTTATACTGTTTGATTAGAAATCTTTGTAATAAAAAAAAAAAAGGCAAGAATAGAGTCTCTTATTCTTGTTTAATATTCATAAGTCTGACTTGTATGAAGGATCCATATTAAAACAATCAAAATATTATTTTAGTCCTGATTGACCAACCCAAATTGGGCATGAACACAATGAGTTTATAATTATTTTATTAAAATGTTTTTCTCCACTCTGGTTTCTCTTTCCATGCGAAACCATTTTCAACCACACGCAACTCTTTCATCAAAGTGTCCACTGGCACCTGAAATATAAAAATACAAACTTGAGGAACAAAAATAACGAGAGCCGGTAGAGTGAAATTGAAGTAGAGAACTGAAAGTTAGGGATGGCAATTCTGGTCCAACCTAAATGGAGCGAAATTTTTAATAGTTTACCGAATTATATGACGAGTTACAAATTAATCTGATATAAAAATTATCAAGATGGGATGGGACCGGTATTTATCCGTCTCGTCCCGTAATTTGACCCGATTTCATATATATATATATATATATATATATATATATTAATTATTAATCTTATTATTTAATTAAAATATATATTTATATTAATATGAATAATTAATATTTAAAAAAATTATATTTATATATTATAAATTTAATATATTTTATAATTTTTAAATTATTTTATTATATAAAAATATTTGAATTAAACGGATTGAGACAGAACGGATTACCAAATTAAAAAAAAAAATCCAAAGAATTACGGACGAGATGGATGGAGAGCTGAGGGAAGGGCAGATTGGACGCAACTTGGCCGGACCCGTCCAATTGCCATCACTGCTGAAACCATGAGGTCGTAAAAAAGAGACATGCGTGTCCCTTCCCAACTATCCGTTTGCATTTAATGACACTTTGAAAACTAAGCACTCCTTGAGTAACCTTAGTCTACTCACGTGCTTTGATTTTTTTTAGCCAACCAATAATTGATTGATTTTGATAGTCCATAATGTTTGTTTATTTTACTTTATGTAAATTTACTTGTCAATATTAAAAATGAGTGGAGTTATGCATCTGCAACTTCAAAATGTACCAGAGTTTCGACAGTACCTAATAAATAAATGCGAATTACTGCAAATTCTTACCCACGTTTTAGAGTAAAGAATTTGGCAATAATACTGCTTGTAATTATACCAACATAATAATAATGTAAATCAATGCTTGTTTACTAACTTTATTTCGAAAACATATTCATAAAAATTCAATTTTTTTTAAAGAAAAATTTCAAATTATTCTTTTTTTTTACTATTTAACTATAACAATTAAAATTAATTAAAATATAAACATTCTCTATTCATAATTACTTATCACTTAAGTTTGATATATTCATATTAAGACATAAATAACAATACATCAAAGATATTAAATTATTTTTCATAAAGACACTACACCATAAATGGTCTAAAATAACGAAAAAAAATGTTACCGTAAAAATGTTGTATGTAATTTGATGATTTAATTCTAATGTAACATTAAATATTGTACTAAATATCATAAAAAGAATAAAATGAAATTCTAATGTAATATCTATTAATAAATGTTACATTATATTAGATCAACTGCAATATTAAACTAGAAATGTTGCATTTTTTTATTCATTAAAGAGTTGTAATCTATTATAAAGAAAAATTAACAAAAAAAAAACATACAACAAATGGAGAGAGGAAAAAATAATTTAACACTTTTAATTAGAAAACTAATACTTTTTAAATATATATATAGTTACAATATCATACAATTAAATGATTTATATAAAAAATATATAACAATAAAATTAAAAATTTAATTAAAAATAAAAGACTTTAACAAAATAAAATTGTAGAATCTCAAAAATAATAATATTAATCACTATTAAATAATTTATTAATTAAAAAAATTAGTTAACTGAGAGTTAACAACGGTGTTAACGGAATAGGGTGGTGATTGAGCGAAATACTAATTTAAGTATGTAATTGAGCTACAAAAGTTGAGAGGCATTTAATTGAGTCAAATGGTATAGTTGAGGGATTTATTTGAGTCGTTTCTCTTTATAACCTTGTCTATAAAACCATGCCTAAAACTAGTAAAATGGCCAAAGTGCCCTCAACCCCATTTGGTATTAGTGGTGAGCCTTTATTGAGGATTGATCCTCTAATAAGGAGACTTTCTCAGAGATCAGCACTTATGAGCTTCCTAATAGACATCTAGGTAGTATGGTTGCCTCGACTCTCTTTCCTTTATATTTTCTATCTATTTTTAACTTTTTTAAAATTTATTTTTGAGAAGTTATCCCTACTTATATACCTGAGCAAGTTGATTGCATCGATCATGGCTTTGAGACTAATACACTAGAAAACATTAAGCGACCAAGGAGGACTCAAGTAAAATTCTTTTCAAAACTTGACTTTTTTTTTTTGCTATTTTTTCTTATCTGGCTTGATTTCTTTTCTCAAATATAGCCTCCTAATCTAAGGCTCCATCATTAAAGAACCTTACTTTTCAGCTTCCTTTCCCATTTGGTCGTGGCTCAACCTTTCAAGGTGGATCCTTCAAGGCTGAGAAGTCTCCAAGAGATGTTGCTGGTAGTTCGCAACTAACAGAGTCCTAGCCTCACTCTAAGGATGTCAATCATAAGAGGAGTCGTAATCAGTCTCCCAGCTCCAAGTATTCAAAACATTCCAATCACAAATCTAGCTCTAGATTAGGGTCGTCTAGGCACATCATTCTCACCAGTCTAAACGATCTAAGCAAGATTGGTTCTGGTTTTGAAACCCTTATTAGTAGGGAATCGACTTAGAAGGTTAACCAGCTTCAGTCTCATGCCCAGACTACTTTTGAATCTCGACCCAAATATTTCCTCGGTTGCTTCTACAGAGGACCTTCAGGTATTTCCTTCCTATAATTTGTTTTGGAAATCCATGCATTTATACAAATTATTTATTCCTTTTTAGAATTTCAAGAACTCTTTGCTTACTCTTTTAGTGACAAAATTGATAGCTCAGCTCCAGTTGTAAGTAACGAAGACCTAGGTCCTGCTTATTCACCTTGGAAGGATCACATCAAGCAACATCTTGACCATTTATTGGTCATCAAAGCTATTGGAATCAAATTCAGGACTTATCCTAATCTGGTAAAGTCAGTTGGAGAGTCCCTATAATAATTGTCTAGTCATAATTTTGACCATAGCATAAGTGTGGGACTTAAATTCTTCGTTAGCAACCTCTCAGTGGATTTTGATCTAACTATTGCTAAGGTCCAAGAGGCTCGGAGGCTTGAATTCTCACACCCCTATATTGCTGAGGAGCTTACTTCCTTGGACTAAGATCTATCTTCTCTAAACAAAAAACAAGTCTTGGATGTTGCCTCCTTGTGAAAAAAGCTTTCCTCTCAAAACTCAAATCGAGCTAATGAGATGAAGCATTTGCAAACTGAGTTATATAAGCTTAAGGGTCAAAAGGATGATGTGGATAGGGAAAATGAACTTTGCATCATGTGGGCCAAAAAATGGCTGTGCAAATTTAGACTAAGAGAAAGGCTCAGGTGGATAAAGGCTAGATGCTCATTAAGCTAGTGAAGGAACTTCCATCAATAAAAAAACCCACTGCTGAATTTTTTTCTTGAATGAATGATCATTTTAAGTTTTTAAACTCTCAGACTTGAGCTTTTATAAATCCAATATTTTATGTATCAATACTTGTGCACTTGTTTATTTTGTTCGGCTCTTTAAATTTATTCTAATACAATTTTATCGGCCAAAGAGCCGTTATTTTCTTAATTTGGATTTAGTTTGTTTTATAGAATGCATTCCTTTTACTTTTATGATGCTTTTGATGCTATGGATGCTTAATAAAACATATTAGGGTCATATAGCTTTTATTCTTATGACTATAATTGGCCAATCATTAAATAAGTTATAAAATAATGCCATGATCTGCCTTTAATTACAAAATAAAGTTATGACCAACCTTTATGACTTAATTCAATTTCTCCCTAGTCTTCTTGAATTGTGACTGATCCACTTGATCCTATAGTGGCAGCCTATATAACTTAAGATACTTTTCATTTATATCTCAGTCATACAGCTCCCCTTCTTTATCAGACAATCGGCAAGAACCATTCCCTCTGATCTCTCTGACTTCAAAGGGCCCTTCCCAATTTGGAGATCATTTTTCAACTCATGTTATTTTTATCCTAAAGGGTGAATTATTTTTAAAACTAAATCACAAACCTTGAAGGCTTTCGACCAAATCCTCTTGTTATACACTCTCTCTATCCTCTAGTTTTGTGCTTGCGTTCTATCTAGGGTCGCAATTTGGTTAAATTACTAAGTTGTATTTTTCTGGACTTAGTTTGTCTTAGAAGTTTCTCCTCATGGATTTGACTATCAACTAGGTTGGTATCATGGTAGTATGATCATAGGCCAATTTGTAAGGGGTAGCTCATGTTTAAGTCCTCAGACTTGTTTTTAAGACCCATAGAGTTCCTCTGAGAATATTACGCCATTCTCTTAGATTTCAATCGACCATCTTCTAGATAATGCCTTTGATAAACTTATTTGTAGCTTGGCCTAACTATTAGTTTATCTATAACACTCATTTCAAAATTCCTTGACCTCTTCCCCTATGAACATTGTCTCTTGATTGGTCGTGATACTCTGAGGCAAGCTAGTCCTCCAAAGTATATGATTTTTTGAATGCAATGACCTTGTTGATTTAAATTTTTCAAAGGTATGGCCTCCACCTATATAGAAAAATAATTTGTAGTCACAATAATGAAATTATGTTGCTTAGATGATGGTGGATAGATTTTTCTAATAATACACATAGCCAATCCTTTGAATGGCCATAGATTTATGTTTAAATAAAGCTCCCCAACTGGAATATTCTAAATTAGACCATGTTTCTAACAAGTGTATACACCTTAGCATAATTTATGTAGTCCTTTTCCATCTTTGGTTACTATTACCCGTGTTGTTCTAACAGTTGCCTCATCAACCTTTCTGATTGGTATGCCCCACCAACCCCTTCATAGACTTCATTCATTGTTAGCATTGCTTTTTGAGGACCGAGACATAATAACAATTAATCTTCCTTCATCCTATACAAAAAGTCTTCCTCCTTCCAAAAGTTAAGAGCTAAAAGTTTTACCTTATAGTCTATTTCTGGAGAGGGGTTTTACAAGTATGTAATTATTGGCTACCTCTAATCTTATGACATATCTATGTTGAACACACCAACATGCTTTACTACATGCTCTTCTAATGGGACAATTTTTTTAGAACATAGAACTGAAATAATCCTACATTGAAGTGGGATCTCCCTAAACCATTGAAGGTATCTAAATGCCCCATGTGCAAGCCTACTAGCCTCTTCTTTAGTTTCATGTAAAGTATTCAATGAAACATGCTTGAAGCTTTCTATCAAATTCCTTGCTTTATTACGATATTGCTATAACACTTGGGCTTCACACTTGTATTCCCAAGTCAACTAGTTTACCATCAATAATGAGTCTCCTTTAATATCCACTGATCTTACCCTCAATTAAGCTAAGATCTATAAGATAATGATTAGATCTTCATATTTGGCCCAATTGTTTATACAAGGAAATTCTAGGATGAAGCGTAACTTAGTTGTAACTCCTTTGGGTGAAGTTAAGACCATGCTTGCTCCAGCTGATGTAGTTGTGTTAGATCTATCAAACCAAATTTTCCAAGATGTTAAGACTTCTGTTAAATAGTTAATTTATAGTATGATGGGCCAAAAAATCTACCAGAGCCTGCCCTTTAATGTCTTTCAAGGGAACATACTGCAAATTAAATTTTGATAAGGCAACAACTCATTTTCCTATCCAATTTTTGAGATATGGTTGAAGAAACATATATTTGATTATATTGGTATGGCTTACAACCATTACCACTACTGGAAATATATAGTATTTAGTTGGGTAAATGAAAATTACAAAGATAACCCAAAATTCTCTATTAGTGAGTACCTCCCCTCTGTCTAGGTCAAACTCCTACTGAGGTAATAAATAGCCCTTTTATAGCCTTTTTGATTTTGACCTAGCATACTCCCAATTGAATCATCCAAGGCCAATATATATATGACTAATGGTTCCTTAAGTCTAGAATGAGTGATTATAGGCAGTCCTATGAGATTGATTTCTTTTAATGGGTATTCGATCTCTGTTGGTCCATTTTCTAACTTATTTCTTACCAACTCTACATTCTTCATTTCCAATATCTCCAAGGGATCTTAGTTATCATCTTGATAGATATATTTAACCAAGCAAATATTCTCCCAAAATAAACCTTCGAGCTTCTTGATGATTTTCTTCTGTCTTTTTGAGATACCCATCCTTTTAATTTTGTTTTTGGCAATGATTTGGCCCTATCAAGATAGGTCGTGACATTTCCTTAGCTAAGATCATTTTCCTCCCTAGACATTTTTCTGGTTCCATTAGAGGTGGGGCATTTAAATTTGGTTAGAAATATGTTGCATCAGTTATATGAACCTCTTGCCTAAAAGGGTTGGGTTGCATTGATAATCTCCAGATATTCCTCCTTAAGAAATATGAATTTGATGTACACTTGAAGGAATGAATAAGTTAATATGAATCTGATCTCATCCTAGTAACAATTTTTAATTTACGTAAGTGTTAATAACATAACATCCAGTAGGCTGAATTTCTCTGCCGATGTTCAACTGTATAGTGATGTTCCCTTCTAACAGTGTCATCCCCAATGCAAAGTCGTGCAAAGAAAGCTCAACCCTCTCCAAGTCACTGATTGTGAGCCTCACTTTTTAAGTAACTTGAGAGGTAATATATTAACTCTAGCTCCATTGTCAACTAGAATTCTATTGTCTGATATTTCATTTTTCTCTTTCTTGATATAGAATGGTCTAATATGGTTAGTCAAATTGCAATGTGGTTGCTCAATGATTATAGGTAGAGGAATAACCTCATCATCATTGCATAAATTGACCTCCAGTTAATCACTATCAAGTGTATTTGATTTCCTTAGTTTTGCTTGGAAGTCATTAAGTAAAATTGTTACTATCGGGTTTTCTATTGTGATTGTCACCATACAAATGTTTAAGGCTTAGGAAGTTAGTTGAAAGTCTCCCCTTTCATCTTTGTCATCCTTATTTCTAAGCCATACTTCATGCTTCACACCATTAATATTAACTATGGCTTTATCCTTTTATTTTATTCTTCTATCCCTCGTCCCACAACTTTCTACTCAGCTCTACCATTTTCTTTGCATTTTACTGGATACTCTAATCAGCTTCTTGGTCAAGTCTCTTATCTCTTTTTGTTATCTTTTCTTTCACTCTTTCATCAGCATCTTTGTTTCTTATTGGCCATTTCTCTCTTTCTTTGGTGTTCCTCCTCTCTCGAGCTTCCCAATATTATTCTTCTTTTTTTCAATCCTTCCTATGCCTCTCTTTCAACTTCTGTCTTTTTGTGGGTTTTTCTTAATAGCTTGTTCCAATCTACTTGTATGTTGCTACCTTTGTAACCCCTGCTTCTAAGTTCTTATTAAAATTGGCCCTTGATTATGTAGGTTTAACCTATTTCTATAAAAGACATTTGCAGTCTTGGAAAGGTGCTCTCTTAGTTTATGTTTGACCCATTTTTCTAGCTCCAAAACAACTGGCTTGAATGTCTTCGACTATTTGTTGCTAGATTTAAGCTAAGATAATGGCTTTAACCATCAGATTTAGAGATATACAACGTCCAGCACACATCCACTTTATCACCTTGATGTGTATTGAGGTTGAAATATAAAGAGTACTTATGGTAATATATTTCTTTACTTGAACTGTTGGAGTAAAGATTCAAGCTCTCTTTAACATACATGCAATCAGACAAATTAGCTTAAACAAATAGATAGGAATCATTTAAAAAAACAAATGGGAAACGGAAGGCATTCCATGACTAACACGAAAGCCATGAATCATACCAACATTCTCTTCATTTTTTTAAGAAAATAGAAAGGCCCTCATCAAATATAGAAAATAAATATGGTGAAAATGGGCACTCGGACTTAATCTTCGGGATGGAACCATATGACCTAGATTTTTATCTCTTCCTAATGGTGAATAAATAATAAAATACATTTCTTAACATTAAATGAACCTAATTTAGAGCTTATCCATCATTCCTCTAAGAAATTTCAATTCCATTTGGTCATATGCTTTACTCATGTCAAGTTTCAAGCGTTATTATGCCCTTTCCCCATGCATTTTCTATTTCAAATGATGTACCACCTTATAGCTTGTCATCACATTATTGATAATCAATTGACCTTGAATGAATACACTTTGAGTGTCTGATATTATTGAAAGTAAGACAACTCAAAGCCTATTAGCAATCATTTTGCTAATTATTTTGTATAGAAAAATAATGATATCTGATGAATATCTCGAATAGAAGTTAGACCTGACTTCTTTGAATTAATACAATGAGTGTATTATTAAGGCTAGCAAGTAAGCGAGTGTTATAGATAAAGGAGAGGTAAGCTATAGTAGCATTTAATCCCATAATATTCTAATAATGTTGGAAAAAACCTAGATAAAGCCGTCTTTACTTAATGATTAGTCGGGATTCATGTAAGAAATAGCATCCTTCACAACTTGCATTAAAAATTATTGAAGTAAGAATTCATTATGCTCATGAGAAAGCTTCGAAATTACCTTCTCAAGAAAAGGTACAATGTAATCCTCAAGCCTCCAGCCACATGAAAATCAATTCCAGTTATTATCAACTAGTTTTTGAAAACTATTTTTCTTATTTCAATTAGACACAACGATATGGAAAAATTTAGTGTTGAGGTTTGAGTTTTAAAGCCAAAATTCCTTCATGTCCATTTTACTAGCTAAAAGCTTGAAATAACAGTCATAAGCCTTCTTATAAGCCAATATCGAGTTTTCATCCCTTCAAGCCCTTAGCCTCTCTATCTCAAATTTACTCTTATTCAAATTGTCTTTGGAATTTTATGGTCTTCTCTTCCCCCACTCATCTGAACCATGGCTACAATTATTGATTTTGTTTATAATTTTGCTAAATGAAGGCTTATTCTTACACATGTTCATGCATCTTTACATTCATTCTCTTTAACCCAACTATTTTCAAATCGAAATATATTAGGAGATGTAGAAGGAACCCACTCATAAATCTCAATGAAGATTGTTGAATGATCATAAGTAGTTGTAAGGACATTAAACACTATATAATTAGAGAACAAATGAATCCATGTGGCATTCACCAAATCTCTACTCACCGCACCTCTACAGATTTTGGTTGTCCTCTCCATTCCTCCTAAGTGTACTAATAGCCGACCATGACTAAATCAAAAGGCCCACAATTAGTAATTGCTTTAAGAAAATCCATCATTAATCTACTAGGATAAGAGTGAATACCTCTTTTCTCTGTGGGATATAGTATATCATTGAAATCACCTAAACAAAACCAAGTCAAATTAGACTTTCTGGCGAGCTCACGCATGGTGTTCTGTGAAGACATTCCAAAGCTTCTATTAAGATGACCAGAAAAACCTATTAAATTCCATAGTGGCTTATGTTTCAATCAAACTTCAACATCTATATGTGAATCAACTAGAAGTTGTCCTTGATATTCCAAAGTAAGGCAACCGTACAGCTATAATAATGATTTTCAACTATAATAAATCCTGCAAAATTCAATCTCCAAATACCTTCTATGGTAGCATAAGAAACCATTATTTCTATTAAAAAAATGGCTTCATAACCTAAACAATGTCCAACAAATATTCAATTGTCTTATTGGTTGGCTAAGCCATGACATTTTCTAGCTAGATGGGTCTAGTCAACAGAACCCATCTTTTCCAAGTTCAAAGAAAAGGAGTTACCCAATTGATTAGTAAATACAAAAAGGGTAGTCATAATCAGAACCTTGGTATCTCCTACAACTTTGTGTTTTTTCCTTAACATCATATTAAGCGAATAATTTTTTATCAACTTTTTGGATGGGAATCAAGCTTCATGGATTTTCAATAGGCTTCTCCATAATCACTACCACTTCAGTAATATTTTTTTAATGTGCTGCATAATTTAAATCACTCATATTCAAATCTTTATTTTCATCAGATTTGATACTTCCCTTTCCATCTAAAATTGATCTAGTTAGACCCCTAAACCAAGGATTACATACACTAAAGTTTGAGTTACGACCACAAGTTGGAAGCAGCACATAAACTAATATCGTACAAATGAGGTTGAGAGGCTATTTGGGGATTACTAACCAAAATTGTTCACTTAACCTCTAGGTGGCCAATGATGCCACAACAAAAAACAAAAATTAGGTAGTTTCTCATATCAAAACTGCACCCACAAGGTAGCACCCATTTTCTTCAGATTCAAGCCGTGAAGCAATGACTTGGATATATCAATCTACATAATAGTCTCATAATTCTTCTTCCTTGAGCACCTTTGAATCAAACTCAATAAACTCTCCTATGAAATTGCCTATTGAATGAGCAATTTCTTATGTTCTCCCTTTCGAAGGTAAATTCTCCACTTGTACCCAGAATGTTGTATGATTCTGGGTACAATGGAATCAGGTGGTACATCCTATGAAAATGATTGAGCACTAGTATTTGTTCATTAAATGTTCAACGACCATCATAACTGCTAAATAATTTAAAACTAAATACAATTATGAGTTTTAATACTTATATTTAAATTTTTTATTGTTATTATAAATATTATTAAGTGCTAAAATTTGCAATGTATATTACCTATCTATAAATAGCAAATATTTATAATTCTTTGTAGTTATCTCCATAAGTTTGCCTAGCCTGTACTACCAGTCTGTTGGTGAATCAAATTGAAGAATGAATGTAGATCAAAGAACTATTTAAATGTAAAAATTAATTTGAAATGAGGTGTATAAACTTTTGTATTTACTAAATTCTACTTTATTGTAAGAAGTAAATTTTTAGTTTATTATCTTTTAATTATTGAATGTTGCACTTTTGATGGATTTTTTAAAATTTTAAATGTAAAATAAAAAATTATAGATATATTTTATTTATTTAATTGAATGATGTCAAATGATTTGAGAATAAAAAATAATAATAATACATTATTTAATTTTTATTTAAAAAATTTTAAAAATTTATAGTAATCATTATTTTATTTAATTTTATATTACTGACATATACAATTGACCTTTTATTTCTTTTTTTTAAAAATTTTTTACTTAAAATAATTTTTTGTGGACTAATTTGAATATATATATATATATATATATATATATATATATATATATATATATATAT
>CAOJBK013653375.1:0-11342 GCA_948294925.1 Codiaeum variegatum
GTGCCATTTTTATGCGCTTGACTTTTGCCCCTATTCTTTCCCGGTCCAATATTTGTTCTCGAAACCCACTTTCGAATCTCACTTCAGACAACCTATTACCAACCTCAGATGCATGTGTTAAGCATAAGGCTGAAGTAGCATACTTCTCTTATGATATTTCTTTCTGGTTAGAAGTTGAGTTCACTCTGAAAAAACCCTTTATAACTCTGCAGGGGACTGACAGGATGCCAATGCTAACAACTGATCCTTTGCTTTCAGGTTCCTCATTGGCCTTGGTCCCCCCCGGGTAGTGACTGGATTAAATTAAATTAAATACGGATGGCTGCAGTAAAGGGAACCCTGGGATAGCTGGAGGTGGTGGGGTTCTAAGGGACATGAATGGAAGCTGGCAGGGAGGGTTCATGGTTAATATCGGCTGGTGTAACTCTACTCAAGCGGAGCTTTGGGTAGTTTTTAAGGGGCTCTCTCTTGCATGGGATCGGGGGTTTGTTTAGTTTAGGAAGATCATCCTGGAAGTTGATTCCAAGCTTGTAGTAGACTGGCTTCAGGTGCGTACGATTCACCCTAATGTTCAGTAAAATCTCATTCATGCGTGCCTAGAGTTCTTAAACAGGGATTGGGATGTTAGACTCTGGTCATGTCTACAGAGAGGGTAACAAAGTTGCTGATTCCTTGGCAAACCAAGCGTTGCAGCGGCCTAGAGGTGTTTATTACATAGTGCTCCTGAGTACCTTATTACTTTGTTGGAGAGTGACATGTGGGGTGTTTCGTGGCCTAGACTAGTGAAGGTGTAATTTTTTGTTTCTTCTTCTGTTTGTTCTGCTGTTGTGAGACACACGGGTGCATGACCATGACCAGCCTAATAGATAACATTTATTCTCGATCCGAGCTACTATTGGTGAAGCATAGTTTGTCCTACACATCAATAAAGATTTGATTGAAAAAGGTGAAGCGTCAAACGAACCTTCATGAAGTATAAAACGCTTGGCAAACTCTAACGCCCCGCGATCAGAAATAAGAGATTTCGACGAGCTAATCTCCACTTCTAATAGTGAGAGCAACTCAGTACAGAGTACTTCTCAGCGACCCTACTATTCCCGATGACGACGTCATCACCAAGAATAGCGTAGGCCTTAAACCTTGAACCTGGATATACGCATTCAGCAGCATACCACACCGCTAAGTGGTGTGATAAAGCGAACAATGTCCAAGAGCCGTGATAGCCAAGTGCTTGTCCTTTTTTATACGTAATCTTTGCCGTAGCAGAGACGCCTACCTGTGGAGTTAAAGAAAAAATGAAACCTGATAAACAGCCCTGAACGACGCTGAATGCCGTATGTAAATCAAAACATCCATCATATAAAAGATAAGCATTGAAGGCCACCTGTCCGTTGCGGACTTAAGATCAGAAGAGAACAAATGTTTTCGAGATCTCAATTTACCATAATGTAATGGTAATGGACGGGTCTGGTTGAACGTCCCATCAGATGGGATGCGTCTCAATACTGACGCAGCCCAATCATGATAGGGTCGCAGGAGACGTTGCTTAACATAGTTACCTATAATAAGCAAACGCCGCTTACCGGCTCCCGAAAATACCTGGGCCACCCTGGAGTGATGGAAGACCGCCCGTTGGGCGTATCCTTTAAAGCCTTCCATTGCTTCTGTGTCAAAGTAGTTGTTAATCTGTCTTCAACCCATTTACAATGGGCTCGGCTCGGATGGGACTCTTCTAGGTCGGATCAGCGAAGCCACGCCACATTCTCCAGTGCAATTGCTAGTGGGCGAAGATGCTTCCTCTCTCTTATCGGAGTCCAGATCTCCCTTCCTACGACAAGGAGACAGAACTCCCCTCATCCCAGCAGGATGGAGCACCCACATCCCTCTTGAGGTGATACCGGGGAACAACCGTTACGCCCTAAAATATAACTATACGGAGCCCTTCCGAATGACCTAGAATTCCGTCTACTACACTCTTTCTTAGACTATTACAGCTTGTACAAAAACAATGCCTTGAGGACATCGATACTAACATATGAGACTAGTGCCTTTGACTGTCCCCTGAGACTAGTGAAATCAGTTACTTGCCCTAGTGCTACTTACTCCCCGGCTTCCTTCCTCCACAGAAGACTTGCTAGAGGAGCTTGTGTCACTTCTTTTTCCCTGGGAGGGAGATTTAGTAACTAGCTTCAGATGCAGCAAAGAAAGAGGTT
Source organism: Codiaeum variegatum (assembly GCA_948294925.1). Lineage (NCBI taxonomy): Eukaryota > Viridiplantae > Streptophyta > Magnoliopsida > Malpighiales > Euphorbiaceae > Codiaeum > Codiaeum variegatum. The sequence goes on from CAOJBK013653375.1 coordinate 2,214, forward strand.
TCCGGTTCGACCCTCCCAGCTCCTGCCTCACCTACTGGCCGCTGGAATGATGTTGCTCCCTACACCTCCGATGAAGAATCCGACTCCAAGGATACAACATTCAAGCCCAAGATGCGATTTTCACTCGGGCATGCGACAGATCCATGTTACACCCTACAGCATAAGATTCTGAATTTGCTCAGTCAAAACCTTTTGGCATTTGAGCAAAAGCCAGTTGAGCCCACTGAGCCCGCCAAAGCAAGAGAATGTGCATCATCCATCGATGAGGTTCCACCATGGTTCTATTCTACTGCAAAAAAGAAGAATCCAGTATCAATATCCCCAGTTCAGAGCCACAGCTCGAGGGCATCCAGCAGCCTCACTCCCGTCCACTGGAACCGATCCAAATGAACATCTAGCTCAAGCAATGAGCTCCCGTGAACTCCAGGAGGTCTTTTACTACGATGCAATTCCCCAGGAAGTCCTACAATGGGCTCTCTCTCAGAATGACCAAGTCGTAGCAATTCAGACTCTATCTGCTCCTTTGACAGACAGCACCATCCGTCCTGCGAACCCAGGGGAAAGGGTCTGCCTACTAGAAAAAGAAAGTTGGTCTAATAGAGAACAGACAACCCAACGACTAATATGGGATTAGGGCCATTCAAAGACCAAAGGAATCCGTAAACCAATGGACAGTAGACAGTAAACTCGATGATATAACTTCTATAACATAACCACGGCATCAAGACTTGCAAGACTACCGATTCCGATTTCTCCCTAGATGTGCTGTCTATCCTCATCCTCATTGGTTGGTGGACCGGGATGCCTCTGTTCCGGATTGTCCAGGGTTTTTGGGGTCTCTGTCTCTATCTCTATCATAGGGTATATGGGTTCTTCAATCCCTCTACGGCAACGGTAAGAGAACATAAAGCAGAGGCTTCAGCGTCTCCTAGCCGGTCCGAATTCTCCATTGCCAATCCTGTCAGGAATCGATTGAATCACAAAGCAAAGAGAGATTTTAATATATTCCCGGAGTTTGATACGCCAACCGACTTGCTGGATCAATGCCCATCGTCTTGTACTCATCGTTGCTGGGATCAATTCTTGGATCACTGAGAGGCATTCTAACAACTTATTCTCTTCCGAGAGGCATCTTCGGGTAGTTAGAAGCAGGTAGTAATGCTGGGGGTTTGGGGACCGCAGCCCCCCTTGTAAGCAGTAACCATGTTCTCGTGGCGGTGCCTTTCTTATTGATTTGGTGGGGGTGGCTTTCTTGGTTTAAAGAATATCTCTTAGAGGTTAGCTCTCTGGTAAGCGAATAAGGTAGTGCTCACTATCTTCGCAAGATGCGAGCAAGTTAGCAGGAACCATTTCGCATAGCCGGTCTGGTGTCGCTGCTTGAAAGCTTTCCTTACTTTATTCATGTAGCTATTAGAATAGGTAGCTCAGCAGATGAATGACTTGTCTCAGTATCAGAAGATTGCTTTGTCTCATTCCTATACCGATCGGTCAAGCCAGTTCCTTTCCTTTAGCTACTAGTGGAAAATCCCTCAAAGCAATAGACTGATCTTCGATTAGACCCACCAAGCTCTAAGGTTTAGGAGAGATTGCCCAGTACTCTGTTGACTGAGCTGCATTCATTGCCAATCCTTCGCTCTTGTGCTAAAGGCTCTCTTACCCCAGGTCGCCATTCCATCCTTTTTCGAAAGGGGATCCCCTTCGGACCCTCGATGAATCGAGATGTCAACTTGAAATCTCGAACATAATCCTTTTGTTGGTAATGGCCTTGGCGAATGACTTGCCACGCTTTCTGGGCTTGACTCTTGTGGGATGTGCTCAGCCGCCTCCAACTCTTTCTGTGGGTCAGACAACTTCCTTAGGTCAGCAGACATCATATTGATCTCTACTGCTCCCGCAAACGGTGATGTCTCGATTCCCATTGGTCGGTCTGCTATCCGGAACAAACCTTTGTCCAAGATCCTCTCGGATTCCTGAAATTTACACAATGTAGAGTGAGTCGTCCATTTATCGTGCCATTTACAATAAGGTTTTCCTTTGATTTCTTCTTCTTTAGGTATCTTCTTTATTTATGTCCAGGCAGACAGGTCAAAAGCTGTTGATAACCTTGAGGATCGATGTAATTGAGCTTCAGATGCCAACCAGTCGGCCGCGATCTTACCTTCTCTATGAGTATGCTTACAAAAGCACTGCCAATCCCTTTGAACAAGATTCCTGCAAGCTTAAGCTTGCATCAGTGGTGCTTGAGGGTGATTAGAGGAAATCAAATGAATCACAGCATGCAAACAACAGAATCAGTTTCAAGAATGACCTGCTTGTAACCCCAATCCCATGCCAACATAAGGCCACGGTAGATGGCCCAGAATTCAGTCACATTCTTGATTGTACAATCCAAATTCTCAAAGAAAGCAGACACCCATCCGTAGACCCTTTCGATATGGAATGAAAGGAAGGTCAGCTGTTTTACCTCCATCCGTCTATCCCCTTTGTTCTTCCTTTGTTGCTGCTTTCAGACATAGGAAAAATTAGAGGAATGAATGAGGTACTGCTGACCAGGTGAGAGAGATCTTACTAATTGCACCAGCAAAGCTGGCGTAACGTAAGCGGATTGGCATTATCAGATCCAGATGCGCTCAGAGCGTTAGCCTATGCGAGCCTTACCAGAGCTCTTGTACTTTTTTCAGTTTACCTATGAGAGATCCGGTCTAAAAGGCCTATTTGAAAGACTTATTCTCGGATGCAGTGCATTCCTATAAAAGAGCGTGAAGAGGCACTATAAACATGAGGAGGGCATAGATCCGATACAGACAGATGTGACAAATGTTGCGACAGCTTCAACCGGGACCCTTTCGAGCGATACATAATTGAGTTTCATATTCCGTATTCCCTATGTGCCGCAGCCGTTCACTCTTGAATTCATTCCTTCACGGAAGACTCTAATACTGAATTGAGGTAGTGATAGCGCATTGAAATTGGATACTGAGCACGGAAATGAAGGCGCCTTATCGAGAGTTCTTACTGGCGGGACCCCCTATCTCCTCGATTGAAGAAGGGCTGATGCTTAAGGAAAGAGAGGCGTAAGGAAGCTGAATGATAGCGTGATAGAGAGAGGTAGCGCTCGTAGAGCTTGAAGAGGTGTCGCTTAAGGACACAGAGAGACTTCGAACGCTAGGATCGATTCAGATAAAAAGTAGATTAGGTTAGAAAAGCAATAGATAGAGACAAATGGGAATAACCTGAAATAGAGCTTCTAGGTAAGCGGATTCAAGCGGATGGAAGTAAGCATGCCGGAAGGAAGGGGAGAGATAATAAATGTGGTTCAAGTCGCAACTAGTTCTTCACAAGAACAGGAAAATCCTAAGGATGCAGCAAGTATTGACTCAGTGGTTGCTACAATAAATATTGAAAACGTGGAGTCATCTTCTAAAGATGAGAACATATTCGCTTCCCCAAACAAATTTCAATGCTTGAATGACATAGTAGTTAGTTATAAAGACTAAGGCCCTTTCGGATTAGCTTGTCTTCCTAGCTGCCTTTCTTTATCCCTTGCTTTTGACGGCCCTGCTACTAATAGAATAAAAAAGCTCCGTTGGGTGCTGCCCGCTGGCACCATGCACGGGGCCCTGTCATCCAAGATGCAAAGTGAGTTTCGTTTCAGAGGGACAGGGTTTCAAACGAGCAAGTTCCAAGTGAGCTTTAATCAAAGACAGCTTCTAAGAGAGCGAGTAGGTCCGGGTATAGTTTTTGAGTAGGTCTGCTCGTAGGCCCGCTAGTCACTTTGCCCTCTGATAATTAGTAAGAATGATGTATGGAGGAAGAAGAATCGCCTATTAAAGAAAAAGGGCAAAAGGAACAACCGTAATAGAAAGCCAATCCTTTTCTCTAAGACCCACTTACCTGACCTCCAAGGAAGGCAAAACCGTTTTTTTACAAAAAAGATCGATTATGAACAGGCGTAGGAGTAGCGGAAAAATCTCCTTCAACTCAATCAAAAACGGGAAAAGCCAGTTAGCCAACAGAAAACAATCGCCATCATATCTTCATATTAGATTAGGCCTTCCATTCCAGCGGAAACCATCACAAATGATAGGTTGTATCGAACAGTCACACCTGCGGAAAAGCCCGAAAGAAAGGGAAAGCCCAAGCAAGCAAGTGCTCAGTTTCAGATCAGTGAATAAACCGAAAACTGCGAGCTGACGATACAATAGACCTTCAATACCTGTTAGCAACATAATTCAGAATGTTGCTACAACTAACAAGATATATATAACAACTAAAAGGAATACCTCTTATTCATTCTTAGCTCCTGAAAGAAGTTCTTAGCAAAGGTTAGGAAAGGGAAAGTACCACTGTATTCTAACAACTCTAACCGTAGCTGCTCTTATCCTAGATGCTCTTGGCATAGAAGCTTTCTTCGTTTCCGCTCTTGGTCTTACCGGTGCTTTAGCCATATCCGTTGTTTGTCTATCTGCTGTTTCTGTTACCGGTGTTTTATTATGAGTACTCTACGCCGCTCTTGCCTTTGGTTTTTGCTTTCTAGTTCAGAGATCCATTTCTTTATCATTTAGTAAGGCTAGGTTCAATAGAGACAATCCTTTTATTCATAGTAGCGGGAAAACTCAATCAATCAAGCAAGTAAGCCAAGCAAGATTGTATCAGGAGTAGTCGCAGTAGGAGTGGGAGATTGAAAGCTAGCTCCTGACTAGAGGGGAGAAGGAAGATTATATGAAAGAAGTAGTCTTAGTACACCCGAAGGACTTTTCTACGCTACTTTCTTTCTTCTCCTACGATCTTTCTAGTTAGAGAGAAAGATCCTTCCATGGCCAGAGACAGGCATTCCCACTTTCACTCGAGCAGCGGATATGAGACCAGTAAGAGCGGATTCAAGACTTTCAACAGTCAATTACATCGACCCTGGCCAGTGAAGAAGGAGCTGTAGTTGAATACGGCGTTCTGTTTTCAAGTGAATAAGAATAAGCTGCTGGTGGAATTGAATCAATAAGCGCGGGTACCCTTGCCTCGGGATTAGGTAAGTGTGATTTATGAGATCTTAGAAGTGAGAGTCTAGCTCGTCATGACTCGATCATGGTCTTAGGCTGAATTGGTCTTGGTCGGAAGAACGAAAGAGACCGGCATAGTATCTTAACGGTTTCTTTCACGTACTTGCTTTCACTCGTAAAGCGTCTGTAGGCCTATCAGCCATGAAGTAAGCTAAGTCCTAGGGAAAGCCTTTTGGAGTGTTTTAAGCTCATCTAATCCTGTTGGAGTTCTTCTACCTGGGAACAATAATAGATGGATATTTATTTCCATGAGATTCAATTTATATGGTTTAATACTAGAATGAATATTTTTTGAGGACTCCTAACAAAGGCTTTCTGTCCCCAGGTCTAACTATCTTTCTTTCTTTGGTAGGTCAAGGGATAGATCTTTTTAAGGGCGTAATAATCGATGGTGATCCCGGAAAGCCCGTTAGTTTCCTTTCATGTGGTTACAGGCTAGTTAGAAAGAAAATTAGTCAAATAGGCAAACTTTTTTATTTACCCAGGGAATCTTTGATTTCCTATGAGGTAGATAATTTTCCCTAGGAGAGAATAGGCAGGCTAGTTTAATCCAGTTGCAGTCCTCAGTAAAAGGATAAGAGATAGATTTGTTTCCAGTTCCCCTTTTGGGGGCCAAGCGAGCTAAATGGTATAAAAATCACTCGCCAGCCAATGGGAGTTTGCTTAGGAAAATAGGTAATAGATAGGGTGCAGCCGCCTTGTCTACGAAGCTTCGCTGCTTCTCCTGGTTGCCTTCTTTTCTTTCGTGCTTGCTTATGGCAGGCCCTTACCGAGGGGTCGTATCCGCTCAAGAGGGCTTCCTCTTTCGGCGCTTCCGATGCTTGGTCTTCTGAGGGGCTAAGTATGAAGCGATTAACCAACCTTCTTTGTCTTTGGAATTCAATTTTGTTTCCTGCCGCCAAGATTCTTTATTTTATTCCATTAGGATCCTTAACTGAATTGTTTTGTTTTTACTAAAACCCTTTATCTTATTAAAACAATAGAAAGGGGCAACTTGTCTTAGGCTGGTACTACTTCCTAGCGCGCGAAGAACTACCAATTATCCATTTTTAAGACCTTTCAATGTACCCCCTTATCTTATATATATATAAAGATATAAAGGTGGAAGCAAAGCAGGGCGAGACGAAGACTAGGCTCGTCAGATGGCATAAGACCATGACACTAGCTTTCATTACCTCAATAACGGAGAAAGTTCCACTTGGTCCGAGAAAGCAGGAATTTCAATGAAAATCTGTGGGTGATTCGGGGAGAGCCAGAAAAGAGATATGACGTGTGCGCAGTGCCCATGTTGACAAGACCCCGAAACCAAGGGATTGACCCGAAACAAGCCAAACGATTCCTATCCCTGCCTATCTGCCTAGACCTGACGACGACAAGGCTGAATGGGAAAAAGGGCATAGCAAAAAAGGTAGGCAAAAGCCTTTCTCCTTTTATTCCGAGTAGATTGACGCAACGAGGCAGCATAAGGGATTTTTTTGGAGTTTACGGAATTGGTGCTATAACTGACTTCCCCGAGAAAGATCGGTCTTTTTGTGCCGTGCCCCTCTACCAAATGGGGAACGATGATCAGTCCAAACTTGATCCAGTGAATAAATGGATAGAGCCCTTGCTCTTAATTCAGGGGGCTCAGCTTAGTCTCTGTCCCTCTTTACTTAGCAACTTGTTATAGCTAGAGTTTTGGGCAGTTTGTTAGGAGGTTTTGTTAGCAACTTCAGCAGTCAATTCCTTCTTTGAAAGATGTTTGCTTAGTCCCGGGTGCGCAGATATAGGCTTCTCTTATCTTTCAGCCTCTCGTAGACCTTTGAGAAAGAGGCATTCAAAGAACTTCCATAGAGGCTCGATGTAATTGAAAAAAAAACTCGTTCTCTACAATCTCTTAGCGGGCTTTGCTGCTGCCTGTGCCTAGTGGAATCTATTGCTCTTAAAATGTTAATGATCTCTCTACTATTGTCTTTGCTACTGGGACTACTGCTCTTAGTGCTTGCTCTGCGTATGTGTATGGCCTTAGAAATTCAATAGGCTGTTGCTATCTTTACTTATGTGTTTGGTGCCTCGGGAAATGGAAGGAATGCCAGGCGAGATGCTGCCACCTTAGCCTATGCTTGCTTCGTTGCTGGGCCTGGTAAATTGGATGAAATGTGACTATGGGGGTGCCTCAACGCTATGCCCTTAGCGCTTATTCAACCCTGACTACTAGATATGGCTACTAGCTCTCGAAATGATGAAATTGGTTAGCTCTTACTCTAGCTATTTACCTGCTGGGAGGGAATCTGCTGCTGATGCTTCATAACGACTACCATAATCTTCTTTTTTTATAAGCCCTTCAGAACATGATCCTAACAAGATATATATAGATCTCACACACAAGGGTGTGAAATTGAACAAAGGGGGGGGAAGGGAGAATGAATCAGAATAAATATCAACTACCGACACCGACGAAGCCAACAAATCCTAACTACATACCTACATAACGAACGAAAAAGTAAACACTTTGTGTGGCATTACAGGTGAGATCTAAATAGATTTGGTTTAGTCCCAAACTCTTTTCGAGAATAGTTTGGTCTATCCCAACAAAATGTTCTACTATTTCGTCATAATCAATGTGATCCGGTATTTCTATATTTCCACTTGTTTCCCTATACTCATTCAGTAGCATTTGAAAGACGTTTTTTGTCTCAGGCGAGCTAGAGTGAACTCTTCTATGCTGTCTAAAGTCATTCTTCGTTTTGTCCAGCCTTAAAAGCACCAAAAAGTGCTAGTGATGAAAGGATTAGCCCTAGCCCGAGTGAGAAAAAGTTGTTTTGTATAAATTCATTCATATTACGTTGTCTTCTTTGACTGCCCTGCTCCTCCCCAAAAAATGAGGAAAGACTTGTAGGATATTTCTAGTTGGGTTTTTTCCAACCAACATGGGAGTCCTTGGGCATTGCTTTTCTATTTCTATACGAAATTACCAATACTGCCTCGATGAGACTTCAATCCGAACTTTTTTCTTGATGGGAGATTCGGAGATGTGAGTAAGGGCTACTCCCAAAACAAGGCCTTACCAGCTCTAGGGAAACTTGGAGATTGAATGTTAAAATAAGATGAAAGAATCGTGTGATACTATAGCTAGCTATGATCCCCTACAAGAGGAATCACTCGACTTAGCCCTTTGGCGGGCGGGCTTCGAGGACCCTACTTACTAATTCTTTATGCATGGATGCAGGAAGAGCCTAGGAGTGAATCTCTAAATACCGATTTTCAAGAACCTCTAAGATCATACTCATACAGGAGCATAATAATAAAGGAGAGAACGCAGACTTTTAGACCAAGTAACAGATATATTAATAAAGACCAAGAATACCAAACAGTAAGAAAAGGTAAGGAGATAGACCGCCATGACAAGGCAGAGGATTCCCAATAGAAAGCATTTTACCAGCCTTGGTCAAATAAGCTGACTACTCCTTGTTTGAAGGGCATTCCTTGCTTACTTGAAGAAGTGGGGAAAGAGACTAAAACTTCATGAACATACCTAGTATAGTCTAATTGTTGAAATACACGTTGAAACTGCTTATCGAACTCCATTAAGGCAAAATTTAGTAGTATATCAGTTATCAGTCCAGAGGTTGGTATCTTACATCCCATCTTGGCAGTTCAGTCAATTCCACTTTCATAAAGCTATTTTGGCTTCTTCGATTCGATACTGCTCTTGTGAAAGACTGCTGTCCTAGCACTGTCTGGAAGAGTCCTGGAACTGACTGCAACAGGCTCGAAAGGATAAAGAATAGAACTCGTTGAACTTAGAACTTAGCACTCCAACAGACTAAGGGAAAGACTGAGAGATTGGGATTGGTGGTCAGCATCTAGCTAGCCTTTTCAGTAGATCCCAGAAAGAGCTGAGGTGAGATTGAAGGACTCCTTTTAGATACTTTCGTACTTTCCAAAGCAAAGGCCGAGGGTCCGAAGGAGAAAAATCTAAATAGGGAATCGGGGGGAATCACAATCATTTCGCGATAAGCTCCATCAAATAGAACTAAATTAGCAATTTGAAAAGAAAAGAGTGAAGCTTTGAGTCTCCGGATTCCAGATC
>CAOJBK013654308.1:0-16503 GCA_948294925.1 Codiaeum variegatum
ATTAGAGGGCTCGAAGTTCGATACCTTAGTTGAACAAACTTTCTGCGAAAGGCCCCTAAAGCCTTAGGTTTTGCATCGACAAGGTCACTTTTGCCTCACTGTCCTCTTTGATTATCCTTTGTTGAAGTTGGTGTCCTTTTCTAGGCTTCGAGCCTCTGTGCTCTCAATATGAAAGTTCACTTTAGCTCTCTTTCCGTCATTCTTTTCTTTATTCGAGGATTGCGCAAAGGAGTTTATAAGATTTTGCCTTTGATACCTTTCACTATTCTGCGATTTTTTATAAAATAGAGGTCTTCAGCATCCTATACTTCGAAGTCAAAGCACTTATTTTGAAGAGGGTTCTTGCAATGTGGTTGCCATGTCTTTTAAAATCAATAGCCATGTGTCATTTTCTGGTCATAATGGTTGAGAATGTAAAGGATTTTCTATAAGACTTATATAAACCCTCCTATTTCAATTCTTTCCCTCTCACTTTCTCATCCTCTTGTTTTCTTGTTGCTAAGCTTTCCTTTTCTCTTTTTCTTAAAACCTCTATATTTCTCGCTTTTTTCTCTATCTTTTCCAACTAATGGTTCGCACTAGAAATAAAGTTGTTCAGCTTACTGATGATGGCAAGGTTGAATTTATCATATGCCGCTTCGAAGGATGATCCCAATCCCACTGGCATTTTGAGCGTTTGCACCATAGACATAGAGTTCCCAGACAATTATTGAGTCTATCTCTCCTTCGTTCTTTCACTCCAACATCTGTGCTTCCCTTTCTCCCGAGAATGAGAATTTCAAAATGAAATCTGCTAATGCCTGTGCTTTAATTGTCGCTTGAGAACGATATTGTAAGGCATATTATCCGAGCTCTATAGACCAACACAATATTCTTCCCGAGGTCTCTAGTTTGTGAAGGGGCTTATTTATCACTACTACCCTTAATGAGCTTGGAGATAGACTTTGAATTTTCTGCAAGACAATAGGAGAGAGTAAGTCAAATTTTTAATAGGAGAATAATTAAGTTCAGATCCCTATAGGACTTTGCTAAAATAGTAGACTAGCTTTTGCATTCCTTCCTCCTTTCTAACTAACACAACTCTGACCGCATATGGAGATGCTGAAAGGTAAATGAGTACTTCTTCCCCCGAAAATGGTCTTCTCAACACTTGTTCTAAACCCGTATAGAATTTAAGCTCTTAGAAGGCTTTCTGACAATCTTCGGTCCACTCAAAGACCGTGTTCTTCCTCATCTTTTTGAAGAATGACAAATATTTTTCTACTGCCTTTGACATGAACCTGTTGAGGACCACCAACCTCCTCGTTAACTTCTAAACTTCCTTCGCATTTCTTGGGGCTGGCATCTTTAGGATGGCTTGCACTTCGTCTAGATTAGGCTTTAATCTCTTCTCGCTTACCTGATAACCTAGGAACTTGCCCCCCCTAAATGAAAAAGTCATACTTCTCCAGGTTTATCCTCATCCTATACTGACTTATTACCCTTAAGATTTTCCCTAAGTCTCGGACATGCTCTTTAGAGCTTTCACTTTTTACTATTATGTCATCCACGTATGCTTCCAGATTTCTTCCCAATTGATCCCTAAAGATCCTGTTAACCATTCACTAATAAGTTGCCCCTGCATTTTTTATTCTGAAGGGCATAGATATGTAGAAATAGATGTCTTTCTCTATAATGAAGGTTGTGTTTTCCTCATCTTTAGGATCCATTATGATCTAGTGGTAGCTTTGTTTAGCATCAAAGGAGGAGAGATACTTGTATCATCCAGTCGAGTCTGCTAGCTTTTTAATCATTAGGAGTGGATAAGAGTCTTTCGGACATGCTTTATTGAGGTCAGTGAAATCTACAAACATTCGGTAGCTCCCATTTGGCTTATTCACTAAGACCACATTAGTCATCCATTCCAAGTACTAAACTTCCCTAATGAATCTGGATTCCATCAATTTTCTCACCTCTTCGTCAATTATTGCTTGTCTTTCCATTCCGAAACATCTTTTTTTCTATTTGATTAGTCTGAAAGATGGGTGTACCTTTAGCTTGTGGATCGTCACCTCTGGATTTATTCGGGGCATCTCCGAGGAGTCCCATACGAAGGTCCCTTTGTGGCTCACTAGGAACTTTTTAGCTTCAACTTTCTCTGCCATCTCCTCATTGACCCTTAGGCATCTCTTTGGCCTTTCTTCCTCCACCAAAAATGATTCTAGCTTTCCCACTGGTTGAGCTCTTCACCCCTCCTCTATCTTTTCCTCTTCTTAAACTATACATACCTCCTCTGTCTGGATGTGTATCATACTCTTCCTATTCCAGGTGAAGTCTATTTTGGATTCTTGCATGTGGGTGCTATATACACAAAGCTCAGATCTTAAAGCTAAAAAAACCTTCACCCTACCCCATTTCGGACATTAGTGTTTGCATCCAAGTCACGAAGCAATGGTCTACCCATCAAAACATTGTAAACCATCGGTATTTTTACCACTACGAAGAGAGTCACCACCATCACACTCTTCGGAGATATCCCTATTATAAATGGTAGTTTGATGTATTATGCTGCAGGTATTTCAGTTTTGTCCAGTGTTTTGACTGGTTTTTTTTAACACTTTCAACATGTAGTCTTTTATCGCCATCTTCTAGTAAGCCTCAAAGGACAACGGGTTAGTTGAGCTTCCATTATTTATTAAGATCCTTTATACATTGTAGTCGATGATGATTGCCTTAATGACAATTGGGTCAACTTTTCTTTCTACTTCTATCCCATCCTTTTCGGCCATTGCTTTTGGCCATTGTAAAACTCGAACTCCGATGTTTCTTTGCTTCTGGAAATTGCCTTACCCTTGCTATTACTTGTTACTTCCTCATGAGGCCCTCCAATGAGACAAGCAATCTCCCATGCGGTTCCATCATTCACCACTAACGGCTCTGTGTCCTTATTATCTCTAAGAAACCTCTTCAAATAACCATGTTTGATAAGTCACTCTATTTCTTCCATCATATGTCTATAAGTGTCTGTGGTGTGGCCATGAGTGTTGTAGAATTTGCAAAACTTTGACTTGTCTCTCTTGTCAGAATATCTTCTTATTAGTCTGAGCCTCTGCCATATGGCTTGATCTTGAAATACTAAGAAGACAACTTCAGGCCTTGCATTTAAGGGGGTGAGCTTCATCACATCAAAAGTTCTTCTAGCAGACTCTCTCTCCTTCTCCTTTGATTGAGGGTTCGTGCTCTTGGAGTTGCTTGTCCCTCCATCTTCCTTCTTTCTACTTTTCTTCGAAGGGGTGTCTTCCTCTTCTCCCCTACCTTTTAGAGCAAATTGGATTACCCGAAAAGCGTAATCTTGTCTAATGTACCTTTGATATATGATCATAGCCTCTTTAAGGTTGTTTGGTGAGTCTCTAGACAATTTTTTGAAAAATTCTGTGTGTGTGGTGCACTTCTATAAGGCTTTCACCACCCTTGCTTGGTCTAGCTGAATCACTTTTAAGGCTCTTGCATTATATTTGGCTAGGAAGTCTCTCAATGACTCATCTTAACCTTGTTTTACAAGCTCTAAAGCATGAGTTTGCATTTCAACATGGATTATACTGTAATTTTTTTCATAAAGCCCTCTGCTGATTGTTGAAAGCTTTCCACACTTCCTTCTTTCAAGATGTCGCACCACTTGGTGGCTGATCCATCCAAGGATCCTTTAAAATCTCAACCGAGTGCTTCATCATCTCTTATCTATAACTCCACCTCATGCTTATAGTTCAAAATATGAGCCCTCAGATCCATGGACTTGGTGTATTTGGTGATATTGGGAGCCTTGAATTTACTAGGCATTTGACACTCTGCCACCCTTCTAATGAATGAAGGTTTTAGCTCAAGAGTTACGTCCCTATCTCCAAACTTCTTTATTTCTCCTAATTTCTCCATACATTACTTCACCATCTCTCTCATATCTCGGGGGTTATGGTTTATAGACTCATGCTCCCTTTTTTCTCTCATTCTAGATCTAGATCTATGAGAGGTCATTCTTCTACTGTGCTCTCCCTTCTAGAGCGGTGCACTCTTTCCCTTCTCTCTTCCCTCCCCTTAGGCCTAGATTTAGTGGAATTTGCCAAACTTCCTTTATCCCCCTCTCCTTCGCTCTGCCCCTTCAATACGCCTTCACCCTCTTTCTCATTTGGGTTTATGTGATTTCCTCCTACAAATCCTATTTGAGAACTTAGCCTACTTATCGAAACGTGAGGCCTATCTCTGTCTTCTCCTTTAGGTGTTCTAAACAACCTTATTCTAGCTTTCTCGATCTGACCAATCAATGCATTTTCATTAACACATTCCCTGTTGCAAGAGCTGCATTAGAGGAGTTAGCGTACCCATAACGTTTTGCAATTCGGGCAAGAGGTTTGGTGATGCACTGGCTGAGGCTTAGGGTGGGAGCATGGCAAAGGTAGTGTTGGCTTGGGAGTGTCTTAGGAGGTCGGCTATAGTTTGGAAAGATGTGGCTAGGTCAGGAGTGACTTAAATGTTTGTGAATGGGGTTTCACGAGTGTTGTTTTCAATAGGATGGTTAGGTGAAGCATCAGTGGTATTGTTTCTGTTATCTTGAGGGTAATCCATATTTGAAATCTCTAAAAAGTGCATGCTTTTGAACAAGAAAGGAAAGTCAGTGTGACTATTCTCAAAGAGAGAAGAGAAAATAGTTGTTTGAGATCAGGAAAAACTTTCAAATCGATTTCTCCACAGACGACGCCAATTCGATAAGCTCAATACCTAACAACTTCTGATCTCTACTGTTATGGAATGGACTGGATTGAAATTAGACTTTGTTAGCCTGCACCAATGAACAAACGTGAGCTTAGAGGGTCAGGTCTTAAGCCTGACAAAGACTCTCTGACACTCAAGTCATGATTAGGTTTATCAATACCTTTAGGCTCCTTAAAGCCCTTAGAACATATTAGGATTTTTAGGACTTTTTTGGAGGTAGTGTAACATACCTTGAAATATTTGCCATAATGAGGTATTTATAGTGTTTATAAGATTTTCAAGGTGGACATTTGTCAGTGTTCGCGCCTGATAGGTCAGGGAGGTGGTGGTCCCTAAATGAGAATAAGACATGTGTCTAAAGGAATAACTTTCTTGAATCTGCATGTGGGTCCCATGTTTGAGGGGTTTCTTAAGCACAAACCACGCCGAATGCCTCTCCTTGTGACTTTGAGCTTGGGCCTAGTGAGCCCAAGGCCTTCCAAGGTCGTTTTCTCGGGATTCATGGACTTTGAGCCCTTAGGTTATTTTCTTAACCCGTATTAACATCCGAGCAGATAAGTTAATTTTCCTCACTCTACTTGGATTCTATCGAGAGTAATTGGATAGGTGTCAACAATACAGAATGGGAGAACAGAGAAGTAGAATATTATTGTAAATAAAATCATTAAAAAATTAATAATAAATGACAATAATAAAATCTACCAAAAAGGAGAATAAAACTTGTGGTTTGTTTTTTTTTCCTATTTTTTTTAGCAGTTCTTTAAGAGTTTATATATATATATATATATATATATATATATATATATATATATATATATAAAGAGAATTGGATCTCGTCACCATGATTTAAATACAAGTTTCTTGAAGTATCACCGAGACTAATTTATTGGATTAGTTTATCGAATGTGAAACTTAAAAAATAATAATATTTTTTTTAAATTAGGTGTAACACTGTTCAAAGCAAGCTAGTGATTTATTTTTTAAAAGTAAAATTTTATTTATAAAAAAATTAAAATTTTATTTATAAAAGAAATACTTTTTTATTAGACAATTTTTTAAATTTTACTCTTTTATCTTTTTTATTGTCCAATTAAAAAAAAAAGTTAAACTGATAAAAAAAAAGGTGAAATATTTTTGCCGCAACATATATAATATGGTCAATTTCCCAAGTGGAAAAGAATATTATTAAAATGAAAGATCGTATGTGATGAAGACCATTGACGGGTCATATTCAATATATGGGGTTTGTCCCATAATTTTGATTTGATAAATTTTACAGCATTACGGCATTGAATGGTTTTCGACTGGACAGATGGTCGTATTATTTTACCAAAAACATTATCAACTCTTTTTTTTATTACATAGTAATTGATGTGGTACCCAAAAAATTACTACATGTTCCTGATATCTGGTAATGTGCTTTTTCGAGAATGGCCCCTTTCATAATTTCCAAGGAGATCAACCCCACTGCTACGTTGCTACGCTACCCAAATATTTAGCCTCTTTTTTAATGTAAAATAAATCAGAAAATTAGTTAATTTAAAATTTTTACTTTTTTTTTACTACTTAAATAATTTTTTTCCTTATTGAATAATCACATCCCAATATGATGTTCCTGATGTTTGCATTAATCAATATATGAATATTTTAAATAAAAGTGACGTGATGTTATTGTACGATAATATTTACTAATTTCAGAGTAATTTAAAAAAAAAAAAGAGAATTCTTAAGCCATAATGCATGCACTTTATTTTTCAAATGTTCATTTTTAGCAATTAATTTTATGCTTTTTATTTTTCTTTTCTGGTACAGATTGGGACGCTTAACTGTAGCAAGCAAAAAATAGGGTGGGTGGGGTTCTTTTTACTAATGACCTAACAAAAGATGTTTTTAGACAATGGAAAGGCACAGTTAGTTCAGTGTCAAGATGTCACCACACCAAAATCTACATGCCATTAAATGCATCCACTGAACTTTCACAGTAATTATTTTTTTACCTGTTTTACATGACTAAGTTGAAAGTTAAAAATTTAACTAAAAATTAAAATTTAATTAAAAATTATTAAATAAAAATTAAAAATTTTAAGTTAATTAATTAAAATAATAATATTTAATAAAATTATCTGAAATGACATTAAAGATATATTTTATTAATATTATATAAAAATATTATTTTTTAAATGGATAATAATAAATCTTAATTTAATCATCTATGATCTTGGATCTGAATCCGGTCGGTTGTAAAAACCTGCACAAATGGATAAACGTGAACGTTAAAGGGCCAGACGTATGCCTGACAATAATCATCCGACGCTCAAGTCAGCCAAGAATCTCAATGCTTAGTTTAGTAATTAGGGTTTTGTAACGTATCTCAAAAGTGTATTGTCGACCATTATATATGATAATTTAAGGATCGCGTCCATAATGAGCCTTTATTTGTCGGTTATCAAAGTTATGGACATTTACTATTTTTATATTTATAACGTTTATAAAGTGAATGACCCGAAAGTCCTTCTTTCAGGTGGGCCTTCGGGTCCAGTACTTACCTAAGTAAGTGACTTAGGCCTTCTATACTTATGAATATTCTGGATTATTGCCTTCTAGTATGAGTTTATATATTTCTTTAGGTTTTCACCCTATTAGGTCCATTTTATATAGATCCGTATCAGATAAGATAAGAAAAAAAATATAAACATCTAACTTAAATTTTTAAAAGTTTGTAGGAGTAACTTTATCAAAACAGAATTTAAATTTTTTAAAAAATTCTATACCAAATATCTTTATGTTTTTTTATAAATATTTGACTTGATAAATAATTTAAAATTTAGATTTAAATTTTAATTAACTTGTGAATAATACCTATTAGTTAGTCTCACATGGGCCATATTGGGTTCACCCATAATTAAATTAAAGCCAATCATTTGATTTGTCATGACAATGGTTATGGAAGTGAAGAAGAGGAAAGAACTGTTAAGGTGATTTTAATTAGGCCACACCAAGTCCCTGTTTTAAGTTTTTGACATCATGTCATCTCCTCCAAGCTTTTTCTTCTTACTAGCATAAATGTGCACATTATTATGTGGTATCAGTACTGGTGGTATTTGTGGGTTAGATTAGATTAGAATCAAGTAAAAATTGATCTAATTCAACTTAATATGTAAAATTAAATTTATCTAATAGAAATTTAATTCGATTCAATCCGATTATATATATAGTTAGTTTAGTTCGAATTGAATTGGTTTAATGATTTATAAATTATTTTTTTTATAAATAATTATTTAATTTATATTTTTTTATTAAATTAAATATTTCATTCCAATAAAATATATATATATAATTATTTTATTTTATTATATTTATTTAATTATTTTTAATTGAATTATATTATTTTTATTATTATTTATAATTATAATTAATATTAAATTTTTTTATTAGAGATGGACTCCATGGACCACCGTCGGAATCCAGCCGCCGGTGACTTGATTCCAACTACCGTTATTTTTAAATTATTTTTAATAATTCTTTTTTTAAGCATTTAATAATTTTTCTTAAATAGTAAAGAAAATTTTAAATTTTATAAAATATAATTTTAACTAAAAATATTACTATATACTATATTAATGATTAAAATATAATATATTTTCAAGTACACAATAAATCTAAAAATATAAAAATTAAGAAAAAAAATATACATTGATACTCTCATAATCTAACTGAAATAACATAATATTGATTGGTCTACTAATATAAATTTAATTAATAATAAATAATAAAAATAATTTAAAATTTGAAGTTGAAGTCATTTTATGACAATTTAAAATGCTAAATTAGTAATAATTGGAGGACAAAGCCATGGAATTGAAAGATTAGTAGGAGAATTGAAGCATATAGTAGTTGATTAGTAGCTTGAATCCGATCATTGGCGACCGGAATCCGACAGTCAGTTGCCGGAATCCAATAATATAATTAATTATTATAATTATTTTAAAATA
Source organism: Codiaeum variegatum (assembly GCA_948294925.1). Classification (NCBI taxonomy): domain Eukaryota; kingdom Viridiplantae; phylum Streptophyta; class Magnoliopsida; order Malpighiales; family Euphorbiaceae; genus Codiaeum; species Codiaeum variegatum. Next base: position 8,736 of record CAOJBK013654308.1, read on the forward strand.
ATATTTAATAATATTTTTAAATAATTTAATTTATATAATTATTATAATTTTTAAAAAATTAAATTTTATTTAAACACGATTAATCCAAAAACTAAATCAATCCAATCCGATTCAACCCAACCCATTCCAAAATACTTTCATATCCAAAATACTATCAATCCAATCTAAATTAATAGATTGGATATACAATCTGATTTTTTTGGATTGGATTAATTGAATTGGATTGGATTAGTCGGATTGAATATTTTTTGTACACCCTTAATTATATTATATTTGAATATATTAAATTTTAATTTTTAAAGAAAATTATGTAAAATTTATTTTTAAAAAATTATCTAAGACCTCCAAAATATTATAGTCGTCATTGTATTCGTAAATTATCTGTCATGTATATTTAGGATATATGATATATTTTTATTAAAAAAAAAATTAAAAAGTGATAGTTTTGTAAAAAAATGTTAATGATTTTATTTTTATAATTAAAATAGAAAATATAGTATAAATTGTAATTTATTCTATTTTATATACCTTTGTAAAAATCATAAGCTGAGCACAGCGCATTAAGATTCTTCTGAGCCGGTATTTAAATGACTTCCGGCCCACATGCCCTGAATTCGAAGGATTTTAGTTCTCTGCCATTGTGCTTCGTTTGTAGAATAGCCAACGCATTGCACTGAGACACAGACAAGAAGAGAGCTTAGAGAAGAGATAGAGAGACGCCAATGGCAAATGAAGAAGACGAATTTTACCTTCGATACTATGTAGGACACAAAGGGAAGTTTGGTCTTGGAGTTTGAGTTCCGGGCAGATGGCAAACTCCGATACGTCAATAATTGAAACTACAAAAACGACACCATGAATTGAAAAGAGGTCTTCCTCTCACCGGCCGTTCTGAATGAGTGCCGCCGCATCATCGCCGAGAGCGAGGTTTCCATTTCTTTCTTTCTTTTTTCTCCATTATTTTTCAAATACAAGTTATTCAAATACAAGTTTCTTAAAGTATCACGAAAACTAATTAATTGGATTAGTTTATCGAATGTGGAACTTAAAAAATAAAAATATTTTTTCTGAATCAGGTGTAATACTGTTCAAAGTAAGCTAGTGATTTATTTTTTAAAAATTAATTTTTTTATAAAAAAATTTAAAATCTTATTTATAAAAGAAATACTTTTTTACTAGACAATTTTTTAAATTTTATTCTTTTATCTTTTTTATTATCCAATTAAAAAAAAAAGTGAAACTGATAAAAAAAAAGTGAAATATTTTTTCCACAACATATATAATATGGTCAATTTCCTAAGTGGAAAAGAATATTATTAAAATGAAAGATCGTATGTGATGAAGACCATTGACGGGTCATATTCAATATATGCAGTTTGTCCCATAATTTTGATTTGATAAATTTTACAGGATTACGGCATTGAATGGTTTTGGACCGGACAGATAGTCGTAATGGCTGCTTTCATAATTTCCAAGGAGATCAACCCCACTGCTACGGTGCTACGCTACCCCAAATCACATCCCAATATGATGTTCACATTAATCAAATTTATATTTTTTATTTATGTTTTACAAAATGTTAACATTTGTCGATTTATTGGCTCGCCGCCTAGTTGGAATCACCGCTCTTCTGATGTTTGCATTAATCAATCTATGAATATTTTAAATAAAGGTGACGTGATGTTATTGTGCGATAATATTTACTAATTTCAGAGTAATTTAAAAAAAAAAAGAGAATTCTTAAGCCATAATGCATGCACTTTATTTTTCAAATGTTAATTTTTAGCAATTAATTTTATGCTTTTTCCTTTTATTTTCTGGTATAGATTGGAAAGCTTAACTGTAGCAAGCAAAAAATAGGTGGGTGGGGTTCTTTTTACTAATGACCTAACAAAAGATGTTTTTAGACAATGGAAAGGCATAGTCAGTTCAGTGTCAAGATGTCACCATCCCAAAATCTACATGCCATTAAATGCATCCACTGAACTTTCACAGTAATCAATTTATTTTCGTTTTTTCAGATTTAATTGAAAACTAAAAATTCAACCAAAAAAAATTAAAATTTAATAAAAAATTGTTAGATAAAAATTAAAAAATTTTAAATTAATTTAATAAAATAATAATATTTGATAAAATTAATTAAAATGATATTAAAAAATATATTTTATTAATAATATATAAAAATATTATTTTTTAAATAGATAAAATAAAAAAATATATAAATATTTATAAGAGTAATTTATTAAAATAGAATTTAAATTTTTTTAAAAATTTTATATTAAACGCTTTTATTTTTTTTAAAAAATATTTGACTTATCAAATAATTTAAGAGTTAGATTTAAATTTTAATTTACTTGTTAATAATACCTATTAGTTAGTCTCACATGGGCCATATTGGGTTCACCCCATAATTAAATTATTTGTCATGACAATGGTTATGGAAGTGAAGAAGATGTTAAGGTGATTTTAATTAGGTCAAACCAAGTCCCTGCTTTAAGTTTTGACATCATGTCATCTTCTCCAAGCTTTTTCTTCTTACTAGCATAAATGTGCACATTAGTACATCAAATATGAAAGGCCAAGCCAAGCTTTGAAAAGCAATGGTCAAGTTTTTTAACCCCTTTGTTGAATTGTATTGAAATGAAAATGGGTTGCTAATGAAATTTGAGCTTGATGTTCGCTTTGAATTGATCTTTCTTTTTATTTTGAAAAATTAATTATTATATTTAGGCTTTAATTTTGTTTTATGTACATCCTATGGGGGTATTCAATTACATTTTTTCCCTTATATATATATATACTAAAATTAAAAAGTTATTACAAAATACACAAACAGTTTAAAAAATTAATTTGTAGTTTGTTTTCACAAAAATACATTTTTTTAAAAAAATATATGTTATTATATAGAATGATGTTATTTTTAGAGTAATATTTGCTAAGTGAGACTAAATATAAATTTTTATTTATAAATTTAAGTTTTTTTTTTTAAATTTTTGCCACAATATATAATAGAAAACTTATTTTATATATAAAATTTTAACAATAAAAATTTATAATTTAATTAATTATTAATTTATAAATTTAAAATTCTCATTATTATGAACTCTAGTAAATATTGTTCAGGCAATAGTACCATCTATTATATATTTAGCTTATTTTTAGTCACTGATACCAGAAAGTATTTTTGTAAAAAATAAAAGTAAAATAATGTTAAATAAAAGTATTTAAGGGTAAAAATGTAAGAAAAAAAAAGATATAAATTGTAAAGAAATTAAAAGAAAATATAGTCTAATCTTCCCCAAAAACAAAATGTAGGCCCAATTATATTTGCAGTTTTAGGCTTGAGTAACAGATCCTAGTATCTAGAGTATGGGCCTTAGGCCTATAACCAGCAAACTTCACTCAGAAAATTCTATTTTCAGCAATGCTCGACGATTTTGTTTGTACTCTGAAGAAGATGCAGTCACTACGTTTCCACCTTTGCAAGACCTCTTTCACAGCCAACCACCGGTTAGCCTTTCAGGGCACTGTAATAACCATTTCGCCCACCAAAAGTCTCTCATTTTGCTTTAATTTTCAAAAAATAAATCCTAAAATTTTAACAATTCAATGCCAGAGCAAACCTCACCAGCGCCAAAGAGATGGAGTGGAAGTGAAGGTAAAAAAGGAAAATATTTGGTGCATTGACAATGATTTGGCTAAAACGACTGCGGAGAAAGAAAAGGGAAGAACTAAGGAGAGGAGGAGAAAAGGGAAGAGAATGTTTAAAAGGAGGCAAAGTAGAGATGGTAGAATCATGGTCTCCGGTGCTATGTTAATGGAGGTTGAGACTGTTCTTCAAACACAGGTATTTCTCATTTAATTTTTTTTATTCTATTTAATGTATTTTTAAGTGATTAATGAAATAGATGATATAATGATTAAATTGTAAAAATATTTAACAAGGTAATTACTTATTCCCTTCAATTTAAATTATAAGTTAAAACTTTTGATTTAATTTAGTTATCAAATGAATTTAAATCGATTAAATCTTGAAATTTTTGTGTATTGAATGATGATATTATCAAACGCCACTTACACAGCTTTATTGCAAGGATTTATTTTGAATTTGAGATTTTGAAGAATGACAATTGAAAATGCTGCAATCTCAGACCCCAATTAACTTGAGATTAAGGCTTTATTGAGTTGAGTTGAGTTGAATTGTGTTTGTTTAGATCTTTCTTCTGAATATGAACACTGTTCTGTAGAGGTATTTCTTATATATATAAAAAGTGATGCTAGAACTAGTCTGTTTCTCACAGGAACCTGTGATACGACCAGCATGGAACACATTTGCTAGTAGTGTAAGTGGGATATGGAAAGGAGTACGAGCAGTATTTTCACCCATCACTGCTGAAACGGAACCCATTGAAGTCGGAAGCAAGAATGAACATTTATATGACTCCTACACTCTTTCCTGGATCAAAGCTGTGTCCACATCATCTGGAGGATCACAAATCGAAAGGAAGATAAATTGGGTTACTTTAAATCCTTATGGTGAAAACAAAGTTGTGAATACATCTTTACCCCAAATAGGTGATACTGGTTTTGATAATACTTTCCCTGCTTTCGAGTCTTTTGACTTTGAAAGAAGTGATGTAATGGAAGAAGATGTGATGGGGAATGAACCAGGTCTTGTTTTCTATGAGGTTTGTTCTACCCGAACGAAGCTTAATTAATGTAGAAAATTATACGAAGGTGATGTCATTGTAGCATTGGGTTTATAAATTTTCTTTCGGGGATTGAGCGAGGAGTGATTGCGATTGACAGGCTTTCTAACCCAAGTCACACACCCACACGCACATGCACACGCATTTGTATAGTTTTTTTCTGATCAAATGTCAATGTAGTCGGTGATATGATGATCTAGTTATTGTATTGACAGGATGGATCTTATTCTAGGGGTCCAGTTAATATTCCGGTCTGCAAGGCTAATAATTCTGAGTATTATCTCACCCCTACTTTCAAATTTGAACAAGTAAGTTCAGCGTGTTATGTTAGCGTTACGAATTATTTTCAATATGAAACTCAATTTATTCAACTTCTTTTCTGGACAAGTGATTACAAGTTTCTTAATGTTTCCTGCTAGTGTTTGGTTAAAGGTTGCCACAAGAGACTCCGAATCTTTCATACCATAGAGTTCAATAATGGTGGTTCAGACATACAAATAATGAGAGTTGCTGTTTATGAGGAACAGTGGGTCAGTCCAGCAAATATTCGTGATCAAAGGTATTTCATGCCTTTTTCCCATTTGTTCAATATTTGTGCTTAGTTTCCCCTTGGTTGTTCTGTTTACATGTTCCTTTTCTTTCATTTTATTTTTTGCCAAATTGTTTACATGTTCTTTGGATCAAACATGCATGAGAAATATTAATCGAGTTGATAATAACTTTGGTATTTAGTTTGATACACTATCCAGTGCAGTAAGGGATATATTCGATATAAGGGAAATTAAAATCTTTCTTCTTCAGTATCTCATTGTTTCCTGAGCTTTCAAGCTAATTTACGACTGTTATGTTTTTGAACAGTGATATAGAGTTTGATGTAAAGCCATTTTCTCAGTGGAAACGAACCAACCTTCCGAGCTTACTGGGTCTTGGAAAGTGTTTGAGGTGAGTGCCACTCCTGTATTTGGGGATGAGATGATAATTGATGAGACCAACAATGCCCCATTCGTCTACCTTTGTACTGAAACCTTGAAAAAGAGGAGCTCGCCTGGAAATCCTGTTTATTTCGGGGAGGAGGAAATGATCGACATGCAGGACGCGACTATCCTTTGGCTTCCAGGCAGTGTCACTGGATACGTTGATGTTGACAAGGATGGCATACCATGCATTGGAGTCTGGTGGTACGACGACGAGGTGATAAACCTTGTTATTGAAAGGGATAACCACATCCTGTATAAAGTTTACTTGTAAAATTACTATTTTGTTGATATGTATAGAAAGGTTTTATTTCCATACTTTGGGTTGTTTAAGTACTTACATATGACCACGAACCAATGACTGTTGAGTAGCTTGTCTGTGATCATTTTTAGCCAGCAAGTCCTAAAACTGTCAAAATTTTGCTTATGCCATCAATTGGGGCATTTAGGCATCAATTCAAGAGTCTTGTTTCTCGTAATTTTCTTGAATTTTTATGCTTACTAGGTATTTTACTTGAAAATAGAAGCTCAATCCTAAATTTAATCTTTCCACAAATCAAGGAAGTGTGATTAGTATGGTAGAATGATTACATATATAAAAACTAACAGTCAAAATTTTGCTTATGCCATTAATTGGGGCATTTAGGCATCAATTCAAGAATCTTGTTTCTCGTAATTTTCTTGAATTTTTTATGTTTACTAGGTATTTTAATTGAAAACAGAAGCTCAATCTTAAATTTAATTTTTCCACAAATCAAGGAAGTGTGATTAGTATAGTAGAATAATTACGCATATAGAAACTCTACCATTTAATTTCAAAAACAATGAGAATTTAGTGCTATTTTAAAATAAGTTTCTCCTACATAAAAATAAAATCAAATAACATTCCTCGCAGATCTTTTTTTTTACGCTTTTTTTTGTGCAGTCTGATAAACCAATTTACGCCAGAAGTCTAATCTGTTCAAGAAATTAAAGCCAAAAAAACTGCATTACTATTCATAAACATATTCCTCAATTGAGAAAGAGAGATGCAATATAATCATACAACCGCACATAACCTCAAATAGTTCTCAAGCAAAGATGAAATATCAAGTCATTCAAATACTGGATCCTACATTTAAAATTTTGACACAAACTCCTTGAAACAAATTTTCAGGCAGGTATAATGGCCCTTAAATAGGCTTGATCTTGAAATGTAGTGAAATTAGGGAGAAGACAAAGCATTTCAAGTCCTGCAACCACAAAAAACACCAATAAGAATCAATATTAATACTAAAAGCCTATTACACGCTGACTAAGCAAAGAATGTATTATGATGAACAAAGAAGCTCACACCAACCACATATTGTGATAGACGGAGAAGTTCACACTAACAAATGCCTAAACGAGAGTTAACTCCACATGTTGGAAATTACATATGCCCAGCACATACAGTTACTAACAATTGTTGACAAAGAATGTATTCACCCTAAGTTCTTGCAGAATACTATATCTTTTTATCCTTTACACTTAAAACATTCCACATACGCATTGACATAATAGAGTTGTATTAGTGCAAAAAAACTTCTGTAACAACTCATGAATGCATACACACATTCACCCACAAGCTACACAAAAGATGCACGCACACCAAACAATGCACATTTCACGAAAGGGTGCCATTCAAGACAGACTGCGGACCATAGCTCACAACAATGAAAACTAGAAGGAATGAGTAAATAAGAAAACAATACCAAGCTAAATTTCCAGCATTCAAGTCAATTGTACTTTATAATGCACATAAGCCATATCAAATGAACTCTGTAGTATAAACATTGCTCATGAATCAGGACTATTACAGTTTATTTTCCCTTCCAGATACAAGGAAATGCAAAACTATTTTGCTAATAATGGATTCACCAATAGCCGAACAAAATCAGATGCTGATATTCCAAATCTTCTATCCAGTAACCAACACAAACCAGGTATTAATATTAGTATGGGGTTAATCACATATAGAAATTTATGTTTGCCTTCATATACACTTTCACCAATTAGCAACTTTAGCCCCTATGGCCTATTACATTAACAAGATTTTCGAGGGAG
>CAOJBK013656048.1:0-10973 GCA_948294925.1 Codiaeum variegatum
GCTAGATAACATGTCACCTTAAGTCTAAGGATTATATGCACAATCATGATCTAGATGATGTGTTATTGACTAGTAGGTAACGACCCATGTATCCATCAGCTAACATCACTATTCAATTTACTCATACCATGAGTATGCTCACGTGTTGTCACGACATCAAATTTTTGTAGCATGAGACTCACTACCTCCATACCAATAAGTATCTCATACTTATCATGGATGACAATAGAGGTGATGGTCTTCTGGATTAATGGCGTCCCTACAAATAATCCTATGACCATGAACAACTTTTAAAGCATCTATTAAAGGGCAATTTGTCACTCATATTTTTGAACTCTTTGAGAATAGATTCCCTACATAATACTTAAGGGACATATATACGTTCGATACAATGAATATTTTCATTTAAAGAACATATATACTAAAGCCAGTTGGGTTTTTGTTTACATTCACATGTTGAGTATAAGCTTTAGGGCATACACTGCTAACGATCTCCCACTTGCACTAGAGCTAATCTAGAGCCAAACAACTCAGTATCTAAGACTCATCTTTGAAGATGGAAGTCTAATTGTTAGTTGACTCATAGCTTTAGTCAACGGATATGCTGTGTGACCAGCTGACACTATTTTCTGCCTTATATATCTCAATGACCTTGTCCGAATACATGTTTTTTCCTTTCTTTATGTTTGGATTTCCAGTGAGACCTTGGTTCCTTTACCAGAGCAATGGCTCCATTCATTCCCTAGTAGAGAGAAACCAGTGATTGAATGATAGGAATCACACTTAGTTATGTTACGAACTTTGTATCTAAACACTTTTCATTTGCAACATCTTATGCAACAAAATACTCAGCATTTGTTACAGAGTTTGCAGTAATTCATTGCTTGGAACTATTCCAGTAAACTATTCCTCTATTATAGGTTAAAACAAATATAAAGATTTACTCTTTTTCATCCACTTCTATGAATCCATTAATCCTCAAATTATTTTCTCTATTTAGTCAAAACTAAATCCTTAGTGCTTTTTCAAGTACTAAAGGATTACTTTGACCTTGATCCTATGATCTCATCATGGATTGGATATATATATGTTAGTCATACTAACAGTACAATTATCCCTTTTTGAAAACCAACATGTTGAACACTTCAGCACCCTTCCTTGTATTAACTTTTGGGGAAACCTATTATTCTCTTTCAATCTATCTCATATATTTGAATTCCAAGAATATAGATGATCTCTCATAAGTCATATAGAGAAAAAAAAATTAGGATAAACAGTCTTACACATTTAATGAGCACGCTAATGTTTTTATCAATTAATAAATGTCATCCACATTTAGTATAAGTAAAGTGAGTTCTCACTAACTCTATTGCATAGTAAAGTGAACTCCCACTAAAACTGTTGCACAATAAGTGAGTTAACACTAATACTATTGCATAGTTAAGTGAGTTCCCGCTAACCTTCTTGTACATTTAGATTCATTTATGTACTTGATGAAATCAAACTCTTTGATTGTCTCATAAAAAATAACGAATCCAGTTCCTCGAAGTTTGCTTAAGACTATGAATGGATCTCTTAATCTTGCACATTTTGGAACTTTCTTTAGGTTCTAAACCTTTAGATGGTTCCATGAAAATATTTTCTCAATGTCTCCATCAAGAAAAGCGATATTGATATCTCATGTCAAATCTAATAATCATAGTGCATTGTAGTTGCTAATAAAATTATAATAGATCTAAGCATAGCTTTGGAAAGTAGGTTACCTTATGGTAAACCTTTTTCCCCATAGTAAAATGTTTTTACTATTAGCTTTTCTTTGAATGTTAAGACATCTTCGTATGCACCAATCCTTGACTTGAAATTCCTTTTACAAGTCCATGGACTTGGTTTGCATATAAAGTTGTCATGTTTTCGTCTGCACCAATCTCTCACTGAAATTCCTTTTATCCTATGGGAAGCAACCCTTAGGTGGATTTTACAAGTTCACAAACTTGGTTCACATACACGTAATCCATTTGAATTTCATTGCTTTTACCATATTGAAGAATCTATATCTCATATAGTTTCCTCAATACCAGTAGGATTAACTCTTGATTAACTTATCCATAAATGAACAACTCTTATACATTCCTATGAAGAAACATGTATCTTTCTGATAGGTGAGACACACTAATAATCCTTTAAGATCCTTTTATATGGATACATCATTAACTGAAAAATTATTCATAGGGTTGATCAATTTTACTTGACCATTTTGTTAGATCTCTATGGATGACAACTGATAACTAGCAAATTATACATAATTTTATCCCATATTCTTGGTGGATTTTACTTTTAAGTTGAATTTAACGTGTTTATTCTAGTGTTTTTAGTCATTTCTAAGCAATCAATTAAATTTTGGAGCTAGGAGGAACTATTTCAAAGTTTGGGCTCGCAAGATGAAGAAAATGGACCAAAACCAAGCGAAAAAATCAAGTCTGAAGGCCTGTGAGATAGTTTATGAGAAATGCTAAGAAAATGGAGAAATAGTAGCTTCTCACAGTCCCTGTCATGGGTCATGAGAACTCACTGTCTGTTCTGCGAAATTCTAACTAGTTTGAACCTATCTTGGTATTCTGAGCATAACTCAAGTTACAGAACTCCAATTGAGGTGATTTAGATACTGTTGGAAAGATAAGAGAAATATATATAAGTTTGAAGAAGATTACAAAGTCTAATTCTTTCATCTGAATATCCAAAATTTTCACAAAAGTCAAATGTATGATTCTAGGCACCAATCTAACTTATGCTAACTTGGAAAAAATGGGCCAATCCATGCTTGAAACCTATCTAAACCCTAATGAACCTTAAATAACTATAAAAGGACATCATTTACATCAGAGGCTAAGGCTTGAAGGCTCTCTCTCTCTCTTGGAGGGTTTTGTCTTTTCTTGGGTCTTTAGGTCTGGGGTTCATCCAAAAAGCCACAGAGCAGCCAAGAACCAAAGATTTACATATTAAAGAAGTGAATTAGAGGTGGAGAAATACATCTAGAGGCAAGATTAAGCAAGATTATCATTATAATTCAAGGATTAAGCTAGGGTTCATCATGAGCTTTTTGGTTTATTTTATGTCCCTTTTGATTTCTTGTTCTTTCTTGTTATTATGAACGGAAATCATCTGACCTACCTAGATTAGATGAGTATTTGATATTTTTATGGATTGATTGACTATTTTTCTCAATGAATATTTAGGGTTTTATTCAACTATTGATTTTGATTTATATTGTTTCACTTTTCATCTTCAATTGCATGCATATGGATGAGTGATGTTGCATATTCTTTGCTAGAGAAAGAAAGTTAGGTTTTGGAACACTCAAAATCAATTAGGTTTGCTATGCTTGCTAGAGATAGAAGTATGGACTCCTAGGATTTATGTTTTATTTCACTTATTTTTAATGATGTTCCTACTTGATTGGTTGTGAGAAGAGATTCCAACCTTTACTTAGGAATTAGAGTTTGTCTACTTGAGAAAGATTCAAACTTACCTTTTGTGTGAAAATCCACTTGTTAATTCTCTTAAATTTTCATTGAGCTGATAGTTATCCATTCAATATAATCAAATATGAGTCAAAGTCTAGTTGGATGCTCTATTTCTTAATTATTTCATCCTTAGTCTTAATTGTTTCTTAATTGATTTTTCCTATTATAATTTGTTCCTGGGCTTGCATCATAGCTAAGAGGGTCTCTTGTTGAGTTTTTAGAGCTTTATCCTGCCTTTCCATGATCCCAGCAAGTATTCTGGCAATATCAGTAGGAGGAGCCAGTGAAGCAAGTGGAGTAAGTGGAGGTGGAGCAGAGATGGTGGCATCAACAATAGTGTTGATGGTGGTGTTGTCTCCAATGTTGGACATGTTAACCTTTGGGACAAGAAAAAGTAAGGTATCATATTTTAGAAAGACAAGCCAATGATAGGCAGGAATGAAAAAGGGTAAGTGTTTGAGGGATTGGATTTTATTTTGGAATAGGTTCACTTAGTTCTATTTTAGTATATATATAATTCATATTATTTGAATGGTCCAGTTCAGTTTTTTTTTCAATTCCATGACCCTTAACCAGCCCTTAAATCGTCCCTTTGCCCATGTCTACTTGGAGGGATTGGAGCTAAGTCCTAATAACATCTTGTTGAATTGCTCTAAATATGGCATGGGCATGAACTTTTTAGTAGGAGCTGGAGCAGGTGAGGAAGCAGTGATGGCTGGAATAAAAACCCCTGTAGTGATACTAGTGGTGTTAGCAACAACAAATGAAGCCTTTGAGGAGGCAACAATAATGGCCTTCATGATCGGCTACATAGCTATAGAGGGAGGACTAAATGAGGCAACATCCCCTTTAACTTCAGAGTCCCTTGTAAAAGAAAGAAGAAAAAGAAGTTAGTCAGAAGAAAACACTTGGAAAAAATAAATAAAAAAAACAAAAGTAGAGAGAAAGGTACCATCAATGGAAGAGGGTAACCTTCATTTAGCAAAACTCTTGGTCCTACGGGTTAAAAATCGAGAACCAGACAATTAGGCAAACCATTTTACCCTCTTGGCCTTAGGATGGATCACCTTCAGAGGCTTTGGCAATTCAAATTCTGAAAGAGAAGGGGACTGAGGGAAAGGATAGGAAGTCTGAGGCACCTCTCTGTCAGAATCCAAATCACTTGAGCTTGAGGTGGAAGAAGAACTACCCAAGTCAAAATAGAACCTCCATTCACTAGTCCAAGGATCCTTTTGTATCTTGAGAGGAGGAAGAGGGTCTCTAGAGCCAACTAGGGGATGAAGGAGCATGAAGGACTTCATCTATAGTCTTTTTAGACCTATAAATAATAATGGGGACTTTACTTGTGGCCTTTTTAGATCCAGAAGGAGGAGAAGGCTTATTCAAGGGAGTCTCAATGTAGGTTTGAAGCAGGCTTGCAACATGGTCCACACTCTTCTATGTATCTATGTAGTTGATAACTCATTCTCGTAATAAGCCTAAAGCCTTCCAAAATTCGCTTAATTACCTATGGTCTGTTCCAAGAAAGTTAGGGCGTCTAGGAAACTAGGTTGGAGGTCAGGGTAATTCCTAATCAACATCTCAAACCTATGGACCACTATACCATCATCCTCATACTTTTGGGCCTTAACAAACCCAAAAGAGAGACATTAGTGGTGTAGTCAATGGTAGCGGACAAACCAGCTTCAACAGCAACAAGTACATTGGGCTTGGAACATCCATATGATGAAAACTACCTAGAAGAAGCTTGGAGGCCAAAATAGTAGAAGTCGGAGCAATGGTAGTTGGAACTAGGGGAACCTGGCTAGCAGCCACTACTTGAGCAAGTGCGACTACCACTTCAGCTAAGGTTTCAGGAACTAGCTCTAAAGGAAGTCTCGAAAGCTTGAATACCCACTCTCTCAGCATGGAAATATTCTTCCTTCGCTCCCTCCTCATTCTCAACGAAGCAGTACATAGCATGGAATAAGACCCTTTCTGGGGTGAGGAAGTGGAGCGAATGATGGATTTCTTCCTGAGTCTGCAACTTGAGCTTACCTATTGAAAAATCATGATAGGGGGGATCTGTGTTAATTCAAGGCTCGCTAATGCTATAAAGGATCTTGTCTCTTAGATCCACTCCCTACTCCCGCTCATCCTAGATGGGAGCTATAACATGAAAGTAATAAGTTAGTTTTAAAAGGCTAAGTAACTTTTTTTTGAGAAAGATATAAAGTAGAAGATGGCTTACTGGAAACACTCTATAGAGTCTCCACTAAAGTAGGAAACTTATCCACATCCTGTAAAAAAGGTTTTTGTTAGCATCCTCTTCTGATCATAATGGAGCCTGTGGTAGAGGATAGCATTGATGCATATGTACTGTGCCTTATCTAATTCCTCAAGCTCTTGAGGTTCTTGGGAAAATCCAAAGAAAATAGTTCCTTCTTCCTCTCTATGTGTTAAAGGGCTCCTAGGAACCCAAATCCTTCCAGAGGATAGTTCTCTGAGACAAAATGAATGGTGGAAATTTTGTTTTTCCACTTGAGCATCCAGTTAGGCTTGCCATAGAAATTCTCATTTGTAGAGTGTGTAAGACATGTCTAGCCCCAGCTCTATACAGGGTTCAATTTTAAAGAACATTTGGAACATAGAGGCCCAGACCCTGGGGCACCCTAACGCATAATAAAGCATTTCAAACAGTACATATCCAAAACAGCATTGAGGCTGACCATTGAGGGATTCAATTTAAATTTGTTAAAAACCTCCATAAAAAAGTCTAAAGGAGAAAACAACAGTCAGCTCCTCATTTGTTCCAGAAACACTGTGTGATGCTCATTATCCTTGGGCAATTCAAATTGGGACAGGGTATTGTAAACTTTGTTGTTTGGGCGAAGCAATCTAAGGGTAAATAGGTGGGTGTGAAATGTTTATGTTATTCTCCTTAAATTGCTTCCACCCATCAGAATTGGCAAGGGAAATTACCTCCTCGTAATCAAAACCCTAGTTTTGTATTCAACATCAGTCTCAAAAGTGTCTCTAGCATGATAAAGGGGATTTTCTTTCTTTTTTTTAGCCTCTAGTCTAACCTCTTCAATGACCTCATCATCTCTAGGACTATTTTCTAATTAGCTTTTACTCTTCTTTGGTTGATTCTTAGGTGCCATTTCTAGGAAAAAACTTAAAAGATTTCTGGAAAAATGGTAAGTAGAAAGGTAGAATAAAAGACTCTCTAGCGAGAATTTATCAGTGTAACGACAAAGGAATAAGTAAAAGTGAGGAAGATGTAAAAATCAAGGGATATTTATAAAGGAGGGAAGGTTTCAGAAAGATAGACATATGTCACCCTAGCGCATAATTCCTCCTAGTGACCAATGGTATTTTTGAATTTTATAATAAGGTTAAGATAATGATAGCTTCTTTATAAACATGCATAGGGAAACAAAAACAATGACTGCATAATTAAAGGGATACACAATCGTTCAAAACCATTCCACTACTCGAGGAAAGGTGAAAAAAATCCAAAAAATGGGCCATGAGGCCCGAAACAACGAAAACAGTTGGGTTTGTGATATAATATTAGACCAATTAATACAAGTATGTTTCCTACAGGGACTACCTATCTTTGAATAGACCTTTTTGGAAATAAGGGCTACCAATAGGCGTCTATAATTAGGATCACAGGCCTAGGCTCATCCAAGATTCCTAAGAGGAAAGGCCTAAGCCTAGTGCAAGACTCGAATAATAACATGGGACCAGATGACGGACACTCAAAGAGGCAGTCCAGACCCTTCCATCCCTTGGATCAATAGAGAGATAGGGCAAAAATTTTTGTTTTTTCATGTTGTCAAAGAGCTGAACAATAAAAATAGATGGCAATTACCTAATCGAATTGATTGGGTCATGTAGGAACAAGGTTCAAGTTTACCAGTCTATTAGGATGCCTCAGTTGCATACATCATTGCACTTCCACTTGACACCTATCGTAATGATAAATAGCTCGTCTCACCATAACCTTCTCTTGGATTCTCAAAACTTCTGTCACTCCATCCCCACAAGGACAGAGAATCTGTCGCTATCTTGACAGTGTTAAGCTTCTGGGGAAGTCAGAATAGGAGATCACTCTTTTTGGGGTAGGCTTACTACTTATATGCTTTTAGCAGTTATCTGCTCCACACTGGGCACAATAATTGGCACACCTGAGGTGCATCCTTCCCGGTCCTCTCATACTAGGGAAAGGTCATCTCAATGCTCTAACACCTATATCGGATATTGACCGAACTGTCTCAAGATGTTCTGAACCCAGCTCATGTACCGCTTTAATGGGTGAACAACCCAACCCTTGGAGCATACTACAACCCTAGGTGGAGAAGAGCCGACATCGAGGTACCAACCCTTCCCATCAATATGAGCTCTTGGGGAAGATCAACCTATTATCCCTAGAGTAACTTTTATCCATTGAGTGACGACCCTTCCACTTGGCACCATCGGATCACTAAGGCCGACTTTCATACCTGCTCAACGGGTAGGGTTTTGCAGTCAAGCTCCCTTTTGCCTTTGTACTCGAAGGCTAATCTTCATCTAGCCTGAGGAAACCTTTGTACACCTCCGTTACCTTCTGGGAGGCCTACGCCCCATAGAAACTATCTACCTGAGACTGTCCCTTAGCTCATAGGTCCTGACACAAGATTAGAATTCTAGCTCTTTCAGAGTGGTATCTCACTGATGACTCGGACCCCCCGAAAGGAGGCCTTTTTTCCCTTCATAGGGTTTTTTTTCATCCAGGTGCAGGTAGTTTGCATCTTCACAGACATGTCTATTTCATTGAGCCTCTCTCCAAGACAGTGCCCAGATCATTACGCCTTTCACGCGGGTAGAAACTTACCCGATAAGGAATTTCGCTACCTTAGGACTGTTATAGTTATGGTCGCCATTCACCGGGGCTTCGATCGTTAGCTCCCCTGTCATCAGGTTACCAACTTCCTTGACCTTCTGACACTAGGCAGGCGTCAATCCCCATACATGGTCTCACGACTTTTGTGAAGATTTGTGTTTTTTTTAAATAGTCACTTGGGCCTGGTCACTGCGACCCCCTTTGTGAGGAGGCACCCCTTTTCTTGAAGTTAAAAGGGCTATTTTATCGAGTTCCTTATAGAGTGTTGTCTCGCGCCCCTAGGTATTCTCTACCTATCCACTTGTGTCGGTTTTGGGTACAGGTACCCTTTCGTTGAAGGTCGTTCAAGCTTTCCCTAGGAGTATGGCATGTGTTATTTAGCATCGTAGCATTTGGTACTCAAACATTAGATCGAGCCATTTTCTCTACCCCTCTTACCCTAAAAAAGTAGGGACACTATGCGTCTTTGAACTGATAACCATCTTTTGGCTAACCTAGCCTTCTCCATCCCTTGGGACCAACAAAGGGTAGTACAAGAATATTCACCTGTTGTCCATCGACTATGCCTTTTGGCCTGAACTTAGGCCTTGACTCAGCCTCTGTGGATGAACCTTGCAGAGGAACCCTTAGGTTTTCAAGGCATTGGATTCTCACCAATGTTTGCGTTACTCAAGATGACATTCTCACTTTCACTTAGTCCACCCCTGCTTGCGCGGGTGCTCCCTCTAAGGTGGAACTCTTCCCTACCAATGCATTTTTACATCCCACAACTTTGGTAGATCGCTTAGCCTCGTTCATCTTCGGCGTAAGAGCACTCGATCAGTGAGCTATTATGCACTCTTTCAAGGGTGGCTACTTCTAGGAAAACCTCCTGGCAGTCTCTGCACCCTTACCTCCTTTATTATTGAGCAGTCATTTAGGGGCCTTAGCTGGTGATCCGGGTTGTTTCCCTCTCGATGATGAAGCTTATCCCCCATCGTCTCACTGGCCGACCTTAACCCCATTAATTTTGAGGTCATATATAGTATTTAGAGTTTGCCTCGATTTGGTACTGATCTCGTGGACCGCACTAAAATAGTGCTTTACCCCTAGATGTACAGTCAAATACTGTGCCTCAAAGCATTTTGGGGAGAACCAGCTAGCTCTAGGTTCGAGTGGCATTTCACCTCTAACCATAACTCATCCAGTGATTCTTCAACATCAGTCAGTTGGGACATCTACTTAGTTTCTCCCAAGCTTCATCCTAGTCATGGATAAATCACCCAAGTTTGGGTACATAAGTAGTGATAATTACCCTATGAAGACTCTCTTTCGCTATGACTCTGGTGGATTCCCTTAACCAAGCCACTGCCTATGAGTTGCCAGCTCATTCTTCAACAAGCATGTGGTCAGAGCCCTAGGCTCCTCCCATTTCTTGGGAGCTTACGGTTTCATGTTCTATTTCACTCCTCCATGGGGTTCTTTTCACCCTTCCCTCTTGGTCACCCAGGAGTATTTGTAAGGTGGTCCTTGCTGATTCACATGGGATTCCACGTGCTCCATGCTACTTGAGTCAGAGCGTAAGCTAGTGATGCTTTCAGCTAATAGACTCCTGCCATCTAGGGTGTAGCACTCCACCACTTCGCCTAGCAGTACTACACTTGTATGGCTCTCCCACACCCCATTATTATGGTTTAGGCTGCTCCAATTTCGCTTGCTGCTACTACAGGAATCACTTTTACTTTCTTTTCCTCTAGTTACTAAGATGTTTCAGTTCGCTAGGTTGTCTCTTGCTTGCCCAGTTTGAAAGGTTAACCTATTTGGGAATCTCTAAATCAAAGCTTATTTTTAACTCCCTGAAACATTTCATCACTTACTATGCCCTTCCTCATCTCTGGGTGCCTAGGTATCCACCATAAGCCTTTCCTCTTTTGAACCTCACCTTCAACTTTAAGACTATGCTATGCCATCTCAAGGTGTTGCTAAATGAAAGGATCTTATCAATGTCTATGAATGATAAATCATAGATCGAACTATCGAATAAGAAAAATTGGGTGCTATCATTTAGCTTTGTACTGGCTAAGTTCACAAGTTGGAGAAAAGCGGACTTGAACTGCTGACACCCGTCACATGGTAAACCACAGCCTCTCAGGCCCTCGATTGATTCTACCATAGAGGCCAATGACAGACAATAACTCCCCCCTAAACATAGCTTATAACTGTCATCGTACTGTGCTCCCCAAAGAGCAACTCTTCTCAAAATCTCAAAAGGTGCTAAGTTGGAATTCCATTCTAACTAAGGATTCTTGTGGTTCCCGAGGATCTAGCTACAGAAAAACCAGGAATGGAGAGTCCCCCCTTTTTCCATCCACCCATTGGTCTTAAGAATGTAGATTTTACAAATGTTTGATTTCCCTTCTTTGACCTTTACTGCCCAACCTAAAAGCGGACAACTAAAGCATTCCACTCATTGAATAGGGTTCTATGGTATGTCCACAACCCCTGGATGCCAAAGGTGGAGGCGATGAGGTCGGTCCATGGACTTTCCTTCCTTTTACTGCATTTTCGCTAAAGGGTTGAAAGGAGATGGTGCATCAAGCTGT
>CAOJBK013656401.1:0-15688 GCA_948294925.1 Codiaeum variegatum
AAGGAACGAGTAAGGGTAATTAGGTTATCAAATTACAAACATTCAATTAGACTAGTCTTCATGCTTCCACTAGGCATCTTCATGGGTTAAACCTCTCTCTTACTCTTGTGTACATAAAGTATCCTTGGCATACCAAGTCGAGATTACAAAATAAGATAGCTCTCAGGCTCAATGAATTTGAAATCCTAATCTAGTGATTAACACTTAATTACAAACCCTTTATATAATAAAAGAATATTACATGCCCCACAAGTTCATTTGTTAAGTTAAAAGTCCATAATCATTTATACATGTCAAGACCACCACATTACATGCATATATAACACTTATATATTAGTATGTGATGAATAACAACCATCCCAACCTTCTGAGCCAACATACGACCATATAGGTTCTGCCTATACAGGGGTATGAATAAGTCTATATTACTTTACAAATATACTTCTATACAGACGTATGCTAGTCCATAAGCATTAAGACGAATCCCCTTAGGACTATACGGTCATATAGAACACAGTCCCATATTATCGTATTCTAGTCCAGAAACTTGGGAAGCTATTCTATCAATGTCATATGGCCATATGTAAGAACAAAACATTGGTTTTGCACAAAAATTAGGTGACTCAGTTACCACTTGAAGGAAAAACTATGAGCCGCACAGCGGAAGTAAAAATGAAAAATTTGAAAGATCGATTTTTGATTTTCAAAACTTTTGTAAAACTTAATTCCATGCCCAAACTCTTTTAGCATGGACGGTTTAGTTGTTCATTAAACGCTTTAATGAACATCTAAATATAGATTTGGACCTATTAGTTTTATCAAGGTACTTAACTAATTATTGTGCAAAAAATAATTATAACTTAGAAGAATATTAGAAGAACCAAATACCTTAATTCTCTCATTCGTTAAGCTCCTCAAGTGTGAAGCCTCTAGCTTGACTCATATCGAAGCTTTCCCAAGAGCTTGTATCTCCTTGCCTATTCCAAGAAACTTTAACCCTTCTCCCTTTGTTGTCCAAATGTGGTTTTAGCTCCTCTACTTGAGACCTTGATAATGGAGATTTGTTTCTGACCTTTTGAACACTCAACACACTCCTTTCACCTAGGTTTATATGAAGAGTTTGTATTTGAAGAACTCTTCTTCAAGAAAAAACTCAAATCTCTCTTAATGGTGTGGTGTTTTCAACTTTCACTCTCTAACTGTTAGAGAGCTTCTCTATCTAACTTGATGAAGAAGAAGATGAATAGTTATTGGTTCAAATCACTTAGGGAACAAGAAGAGAGCCTAAAGCTCTTATACCATCAACCTACTCTCTCTTTTCCTTAATTTAAGGAGGAGAGTAGGAAGTGTGTTTATTTGACTAGTCAATTAGTCAAATAAACCTTAGGTATAATTAGTAGGAACTCTCCCTAATCCCTCATTAACCATATCTAATATGGATTAGGTTAATCATCTCATGATTAAGCATAATTATTTTATTTTGTCCAAAACCATTTCAATTAGTCATACCCATTTGTATCTCATACAAACTAAGACATAATTGAATTAGCCCCTTTGTGAACTAAACTTCAAGATATGCTAGGATCTTTGTAAATTTAATTACAAGTTTAATTCAATCATCATTAGTAATTAATTAAACTTTTTAACCAACTATTAATTTGATTTAATTTCAAGCCATAGGAATTGCTTTGTAGTGTGTGACTTACTAGATTAATGCTCTAGCTAGAAATGGGATAAAGAAAAATCTTTTCTTCCCACCAAGTTTATAATCCATATTCCACACTTAGACTCATAAGTTGTGAGTGACGCCTAACATAACATATCATGACTACCTAATTAGAAATGAATGTTGGTGATCGTATCCTTAACATTATATGGACTTTTGAACATAATTACTGCACACTCGAATCCCTTCATTACAGATTCCTGATCTTAGCTAGGGTCATGGAATAATAAAACCCTATATGACAGATCATATGACTTTTATCCGGTTTAAGTTCTCGATAAACTGATTCTTACTAAAAATCCTTTCTAGTGAATCTTTACAACCTTGGCCAAGGATTTGAGTATCAAGAACAACCAGAAGTTATAGGATTTTTACATTTTTTACCCAAGTTAATGAATCCTTTCTTGCATATCACTTATCTCAACATATCACTGATTATGGCCACCACATGCCATATATCAATACTTGTAAGCAGTAATAAACCATAGCCACCAATATGCTAGATAACATGTCACCTCAAGTCTGAGAATTATATACATAATTATGATCTAGTTGATAAGACATTGACTAGTGGATAAAATCCACGTGTCTATCATTTATTGTCACTGTTTGACTTACTCATCTCATGAGTGTTTCCACTTGTTGTCACAACATTTCATGTTTGTAGCATGAGACTCACTACCTCCAATCCAACAAATATCTCATACTTGTCATGGATGACAACAAAGGTGACGGTCTTTCCAGATGAATGATGTTTCTACCTATAGTCCTATGACCATGAATTTACTTTAAAGTCTATGATAAAAAAAATCTATCTCCATATTTCCAAACTCTTTGAGAATAGATTCTCTTACATAAAACTTATTGAACATATATACGTTAATCACTAAAATGAATGCAATTATTAAATGAAACATATATATTAAATTCCATTATGGAATTAAGATTACGAATATATAAATAATGTGCATGCTCTAAAGCATACAACCTAGACTTGACCAATGGTTCAAACTAGACCGAAACTGGCTCGAAACTATCAGTTCACAGTTCTCTTAGAGGGTGAACCGTAATCGGCTTGCATATGAAATGTTCAGTTTATGGTTATGGTTCAAATGGTTTCAGCTTATTACGATTTTAAGGTTTGATGCGGTTCTAGTTTGGCCCCGGTTCAAACTGTAATATATTTAAAAAAAATTTAAAAATCACTAAATTTTTTTTATAGAATAGAATAATTATTTCAATTTTTTAAAATCAAATAATTATTTCAATTGATACTATAATAGAAGACAAATTTTGTACAAGTTTAGTGATCAATTTTATTATTTAAATATTAATTTTTTCCTTTCTCTTAAATAATCAAATAATTTTAAAATATTTTATAAGTTTTTAAAATGATGTGCATAGATGAGATTACTAAAATTATAATTATTATGTAATTTAATTCTCTTAAAATTATTTTTTCCATTTTAAACATTTAAAACTCTTATTTCATATATGATAAAAAATTATAAAATATATATTTTTATATTATATTATTTTATTTTTTTACTGGTCAAACCGACTCGGAACCGCCGGTTCCGGTTCAGATTCACCAAAATGTTGAACCTTAACCGACCCATACCCCTTACGGTTCTAGGCCGGTTCAGGAACCAAAATCATTGACTAGGTTTCGGTTCAGGATTTGTCCAGTCCAGTTTTGGTCTAGTTTAGGGTTCAAATCGACCCTTGGTAAGGTCTAATATGACCATAACATGTATGTGGTTAGGGTCCAAACAAGTTGTTTTTCATCTTGATGTGCGACCTCCCCACACTCTACTTAATCTTCTTGGAGCAGTTTCCTTTTGTAACTCCAAAGGAATGGTTGTCAGATCTTGGATGATTAATTTGATGAATGGGATGAACCTAGAGTCTTATTTTGTTGACCAGTGTGCCAAGGTGTGTCTGTTGGTCATCCTCTCTACCATTTTTCTATACTATGAGAGATTCGTTGACTTGAAGATTCTAGCTTCCTTGTTTGACTTGAATTTTCTTGGTTATTACGACTGGGTTGGCTTCGTATTAGCTGCGGCTTACAGAGGGATAGGCATGTTGTCCAAGACTTATGGGATGGGTATCCATGCGATTGCAATAGTATGGGAGGTTAGTTTTACCTTTTTATCTATTCTAAGATTTGCTTTCTCATTTAACTAACTTTGTCTTTTATAGCTCTGGGCTTTTTCTCATATTCTAGCTCTTGGCCCCAAGACTATTGGAGGAGACATTTTGCTCTCGATAGGGAGAATATGATGTAGGGAGTCTTGGGTGCCTCCCTAAGTTGATTTTTCCTTTTTTGATTACCGGGGTTTCTAGCCATGGTTACTGAGGTAGGCTTTGAATATCTTCACCTTTTATTTGCTTTGTAGATTCTAATTGCTGATTATCACTTTAAGTTACCTGGTCACCTTTTAACTATAGTGTCCTAAGGGATATCGACCCTTTCTCCTTAGGTATCACTTTTACCGATATGAGGATCATCTTTGGTTCTTTTGAGACCCTGGAGTTTTATCTGGGTAAGCGGGTCATGGCCTAGACGACTTAGGTGTGATCTTATTGATGACATTAATGCCCTAAATAGTGAAGGGCCAAGGAGTTGAGATTAGATTAGGTGTAAAAGTGGGGATCTTTTGAAGCTAGGCATATTCTTAACATTTATGGCATTTTTGGGTGAATCATGCACAGTCTCCATTCATAGTGAGCCAGTAATAGCCATAGTTCATGATTTCGCATGATAAAGCCCATCCATTCATATGGGTTCCTTCTTTCCCTCTATGGATTTCTTCCATGATTCAGTTGGCCTTTTCCTTAAAAACACATCTTAGGTGGATGCCATTCCAGATTTTCTCGTAAATAATGTCTCCCCATGGGATGTATCCACTGATTAGCTACTTCAGATTCCTTGTCTGATTTGGAGGCTCCTTCTAGATAGGAACCTTTTGTAAGGTAGTTGTAGATGTCCCACCACCAACGCTTCCATTCAACTTCTTCGATATTTAAGTAGTAGGATTAAAAGCTCAGTTCATACTTGATGCTTTTTTGAAATAGGACTGATAAGGACCCCATCACGTATTTCTATCATTGATGCTAGAGTCGCCAGTATGTCGACAAATCTATTTTATGTTCTTGGCAAATAGTGGAAGAGCAAAGCATCGAAACTAGATGCCAATTCTTCGGGTCGCTTATGGTAAGGAACCAACCGCTCCTCTTTGATCTTTCATTTTCCTAATGCTTGAGAAACTATAAGGTTTTAATCTCCATACACTTCTAGGTTTTTGACTCCAATCTTAATGTCTGATTCCAATCTAGAAATACGGGCCTCGTACTTGACTTCATTGTTGGTTTCCTTTGAATCCAGTTTGATTGCCAGAGGTAAGCTTTCACCAATAGGCATAAGGAACACCATCCTAGCACTATATCCTTTATTATTGTCTACTTCATCAAAGAATAATTTCCATGTTTCATCTTACCAATGATCATCCGTCGAGGCAATGGCCAGTTGGTCAACAATGACACTACCCTTGATGGTTTTACTTTGTACTTAGTTGAGATCATAGGCTGCCAGGACTGCTATCCATCTAGCCATCTTACTATCAAGGACATGTTTTTCCATGATGTATTTAAGTGGAGTTTTGTCGATAAGGACATGTGTGATGTTTGCCCCCACATAATGTCTGAGCTTATGACATACCCATACCAGAGTCAGACAGAGTTTCTCGATGTAACTGTATTTGGGCTCGTGTGTCAGCATCCTCTTGCTAAAATAGTAAATGGAATTTCCTTGTGGGAATATAGAGCCATTTTGTGCAAGCATGGCACCTATGGCTTTATTAGTAATTATTTGATATAGCAATAATGGTTTGCTAGGCCTTAGAGGCTGTAGAATTGGCGAATTTAGGAGGTATTGTTAGATTTTCTCAAAGGCCTTTGGACATTCCTCATTCCACTGGTTAGAGGAATTTTTCTTTAGTATGTTAAAGATGGGACCATAGGTGTTTTCTAACTGGTGGATGAACCGAATGATGTGTTGGAGTCCCCATTATCTCCTTTTCTTTATTAAGAGGTGGCATGTCCATGATTTCTTTAGATTTAGCAAGGTTGAGTTCAATACACTTCTTGATGACCATATGACCAAGGAACATTGCAGATAAGGCTCTAAATATACACTTGGCAGGGTTGAGCTTGAGATTGTACTAGCGAAGTCTAAGGAAGAACTCTTCCAG
Source organism: Codiaeum variegatum (assembly GCA_948294925.1). Classification (NCBI taxonomy): domain Eukaryota; kingdom Viridiplantae; phylum Streptophyta; class Magnoliopsida; order Malpighiales; family Euphorbiaceae; genus Codiaeum; species Codiaeum variegatum. The sequence continues at coordinate 5,983 of CAOJBK013656401.1, forward strand.
TGCTTTGCAAATAATTTCAATAGTAGTGCCATTAACGACCGTGTCATCAACATAGACTTTCACTTATCTATGCATCATGTCATGGAAGATCGTGATTTACATACTCTGATAGATGGCTCCAACATTCTTTAGTCTGAATGGAATTACTCTGTAGTAGTAGATGCCCTATTTTATGATGAAGGTTATTTTCTCCTTGTATGAAGGATGGACAAAATTATGATTGTATTAGATAGCCAAATTAATTAAGGAAACAATTTATAAGCTCGATAATGCGTCAACTAGAAGATCAATGTGAGGCAAAGGGAATCATCTTTAGGGCATGCCATGTTCAGATCTCGATAGTCTACACACATTCTAAACTTTCCATCCTTTTTTGGCACTGGGACTATGTTTGCTAACCATGATGGATAACTTATCGATTCAATGAACTGGTCAAACAATTGCTTGGACACTTCATCCTTGATTATAGTGGACTAAGGCGACTTTATGCCCTGAGTTTCTGCTTGACAGGCTTGCAATTCGCGTAGGTGGGAAATAATTATTGACGATGATGCTTGGATCGAGTCCAGTCATGTCATTGGGCTTCCAACCGAGGAAGTCTTCGAATATCTTGATCATATCTTCTGTAGTGTTCTTATTTGAAAATGTAGATGAAATGAATGTAAATTTAGGAATGTCATGCATGTCAGTGTTTATGGGATCTTTAACTGCATCTTTTATTTCATTTATTTTATCGTTCTCTTTTTCTGATTGATTGAGGTCAGATTCATAAGTTGGAACATTAAAAGAAAATAAAGAGATAAGATCATAATAAGAAAGCTTGGTCATTTTATTGATAGAAATAGGGGAAAGGTTCATGGTTATATCATGTTCAAAGTTAAAACCCAGCGGACCAGTTACATTATCAGACTTATAATTGGAAGACTCAGACTCAGTCTCAGTGTCTGATTCAGAATCAGTTTCAGACTCATATTCAGTCATGTATGGTGGAGAGAGGCTTACTTCATAGGAACAATTGTCAAGCTTCTCTAAGACTGGCTTGATTAAGGTGGAAAAGTCAATTTTTGCCTCCTTGTCAAATAGGACAACTATTCCGCCATAGAGGTTAGCTTTCATGTTTTCTTCATAATCTTCAGCTAGAAAATAGATTAATTGACAGTCTTCATGTAGTAACTTGACTTTAGAGAAGACTTCAAATATAGGAATCCTAATACCGGCAACAGGGAAAATCCATGGTTCGAGAAAAACATAGTAAGGAACTGTCTCTCCCTCTTTCATGAAGTATCCATTTAGAGTTTTGAAGTAGGGACTTATGGGATAGTTAGTTTCTCCCTCTTTCTTGGCTTTGGCAGACCTTTCTCTTTCCCTGTCCTTCTCTTTTTCAATTTCATCATTAGTCAGGTGGTAATCCAAGCCAAAAAGTGGAATAGAGGATGGATACTTATCAAAAGACTTCATCCCTGATTAGTTCTTGCCTAAATCCATTCCAGGAAAGTATGCTATATGTTTCAGGATGTTGCCAATCATTGGATTAAAATAAGGGTCAAAATCCAGAGAGATTGTTTTTTTTCAGATTCTCCATAGTCTTGATGAATTGGACAAATGAGAAACCAGATAAAGGATATGTTAGTAGCTTAGGTTGAAATTTTAGAATAGGAATTGTGTTTAGGGCCTCATATTTTCTAGACATATATGCTTTTATTAGGACTATTCCATTCTTGATTGGGAACTTAACCCTTTGGTGTAGAGTTGAAGGTATTTCCTTAGCTAGGTAGATCCAATGTCTTCCCAGAAGCAGGTTAAAACGTGAAGGTATATCAATGACTTGAAAGGGAACTTGAAAATTAGTTGGGCCCATGGTGATTGTCAAGGTTTCCACCCCTAAAACTTCTCTTTTAGAATTATCATAGGCCCTCACTATATGGTCAGATGGGGTAAAATTAGTAGCACCCAGACCTAGGAAACTTTCCACCTTAAGTGGGAAGATGTTGAGAGCAGAGCCATTGTCAATAAGAATCATTGGAACAATCCTTTCCCTTGTAATGATCGTGATGTAGAGAGCATCATTATGGGGCCCCCTAGCTGGGATTTCATTGTCAATGAAGCAAATAGATACCCCTTTTGTGGAACTTGTGATGGAGGTGACTAGAGTGTTTGGGGATATGTCAATTGGTTCTTGACATTGGCTCAATGCCTTATAAAGAGATTGACGATGAGGATATGAGGACATCAACAGACTCTAGATTGAGATGTTGGCTCGAGTCTTCTTTAATTGCTTAAGTAAGGGATCCTCTTCAGGTTCAGATGCCCCTTTGGATTGAGCCACTGATTGGCTTTGTGGAGGAACAATAAGTGTTTGTGTGATTCTAATGCTTCTAGTAATAGCATCAATTTTAACATTTAGGTGTCTCATGTTAATGACACATTAATTGTCATGTTGAACTGACTTTCTTAAGAAAGGTTTGTCATCCAAAGTAAAGCAATCAGGAGAGACAGACTCCTCTAAAGAAGGTAGGTCTTCTCTAGTGTAATGCTAATTTCTTAAAAGCTTAACATCATATATGAGATGTGTGGAATCCCCTTTGTCAAATTCCACCATGATAACATTAACATTATAATTAAGAAGAGGATTGGTGCTACTGTTAGGTAGAGGAGTAGGTGGAAGAAGCTCTTTGGCATCAATCAAATCTTGGATTTTGTGCTTAAAGGGCCTTTTTAATGATCAGTTTTATGGCCAAGCCCTTGAGGATAGTCACATCTCGCATCCATGTTGAAGTTCTTAGGTAGAGGATCTAGAATGGGCTTCAGTTCTAGAGGCTTGAATGCTCCTCTTTCTAGACATTTCATGAGAATGAGAAGTGAGACCCCACCCAAGTTGGTGGATTCTATTCTCTTGATTTGGATAGGTTTCCAGGCAAAAATTACATTAACTCCACACTCCTTTTGGGTTACATTAGTTTTTCCTGAAATGAGAGGGCGAGGTCTGGGATTTATACTTTATGAGACTGGAGTCAACCCCATCTTTGAGGCAAGAACCAACATTAACTAGTGCTTTAAAGTTTGGTAAATAATGTGTCATCAGTCTGTCTCGATACATAGGAAGCAAGTTTTTGACAATGATATCTATGTGTTCAGAATATGTTGATCTGTTAACCATTTGGGAGGCATTTTTCCTCCATCTGGTGATAAATGTAGAAAAGGTTTCCTTGGGATACTATTTAGTTATTTCCAAGTCTCTTCATGTAACATCTATCTCATCATTACATTAATATTGCTTTACAAAAGGAATTACATATTAATTCCCAAGTCTCTCTCTTGGAATTGTCTAATTCAACAAAGCATTTCAGAGACGCGCTAGTAAGCGATTATTGGAAGAGTTGAGCAAAGAGCTCGCCTTCTACGCCCAAAGGGCGGAGTGCACCATTATAGATTCTCAAGTGCATTGTAGGGCAGGTGGTGTCATCAAATTTCTGAAATACAGGCATTTGAAATTTTAGAGGAAGCCTTGTATTGGGGAATGGATTAAAAGCCTTAAAATCAATCACATAGTCCCTCCTTTTGATGGCATTGAGAGTTTTCTGCATTTTCTCAAATTTCTTCACCATAGTCTTTAATAATGGATGGTTTTGGGACCTTTTTTTTGGAAAGGATCCACAAGAAGGGCAATTGGGGTAGCATTTCCACAGTCAGTTGGTAGACGCAGGATAACCACGTCTTCAGTAACTAGCTCTTTCCTAGAATTGGATGAAATGGATGCATGATTGGTTGAATGGGCCCCAATCTAAACAATCATGGCTCAAACCTTGTGCAAGATTATTTGCTCTTAGGCTTGCATCATAGTGGTGATAGTCTCTTATTTCTTCTTGAATGTATGGCTAGCAAGGCAGCAGCATCAGCAGGTGGAGTAGTGGTAGTGGCATCAACAGCAGTAGGGTTGGGAGAAAGCTCGTTGTTGGACATGTAGACTTTTGGACAAAGAAAGATAGGGTATTAACTTTTTCAGAATTGAGCCAATGGTAGGCATGCTTATAAAAAAGGGGTAGGAGTTTTTGGAGAACTTTTTCAGGAATAGTTCACTTAGTCCAAGTGTTTTATGTAGTGATGCATGTATGAATGAAAAAGGTTTCATGATGACAAATATATAATCAGAGTCTTTAGGTTCCATCGGACCTAAGATCAACTCTAATCATTACATAAAGGCTAGATTCTTTTGAAGGTTCCCCAAAGACTAGAGGTACAATTTACCTAACCACATGTGAATCAAAGAGATTCACGCGAGTCTAATGACTACATGCAACCTTGTTATCCCAATTGAAGGATCAGTCAGTATACCTTGGGGTGGGTGATTTCACTATCGACAAAGCAGTATCAAGGAATGAAACTCACTTGATATTATTTTATACCTATGTTTGTCTAGAAATAGGGGTGCATGTGAAGTGATGCATGAAACTAATTCCATAAAATTTTAAGCCAAAGTTGTTTTTATAAAAAATAGTCCACTTATTTATGTCAGTTTCAAAATGTCTCCAGTGAAGTCGTTAGCTGTGAGGCCCCATGCGAACCTGGATAGCTGCTAGAACGCCTCTGAGCTTCTAGCCCGAGGAAACTAATCGCGTGGGGTCGGATTGCTCATGGCGTCGTAGTTTTGATAGGTCCTACTTCAGGTGAACCCCTTATGAGTTTATTTGGTACAAGTGTAAATGTGTGAGTCGCCACTTAATTTTTAGAAAACATTTAATTTTCATGATAATTAAGAAATAGATTTAACTCCATTTATGAAAAATGATATTTTACCCAAATTTTAGTAAAAGGTGAGTCTCGAACTAAAGTATGGATACAGACACTCGTTATTGATGAAAACATTTTTGAAAATTGCTTTTTTCATTTTCTAAAAAATTTGGCTTAAAAAACATGTATGGTTTTGGTTCAAAAGGTCTTCATGTATGCATGGCATACTTTTATGGTGCATGACAAGATATAGTATACCAAAATGATGCATGGACATATATCATGACATGAATGACAATTATAAAGAAAAAGTGATAAAATAGCAGAAAATAAACAATGGTTCTTCCTCTAGCCCCGAAAGGTTCTAAGGAAGACACACACCGCTAAAGATAAATTAAAAAAAGTAAAGCAGATAAATAATTACATCAACACAAAGAAAATAAAAGCAAATGGGATCCCTTCTTCAGCTTAAAAAGATCTATAGGAATGATACACATTTCCCAAACTTTACAAAAATAACAGAATAATAATAACAATGAAACTACAATAGATGAAAAATAGAAATAATATAAGGAAACCATAAAAGTAAAATGAAATAAAATTAAAAAAGGTAAGAAAATGATTGTTGGAGTTGCAGTCTTATAATGACTTGTCGACGTATCCTTTTGAATAGGAATCAAACCCCACGTCGTTCTCCCTTCTAGTGAAAGAGTGGAGTTGTTCCGAAAAATAGTGGGTTTGGTGCTTATCTTTAAAAGCTAATGCATTTTATTTTGAACCGAAAGGCTATTAATCATTTCATAATTTGATTAATAAGAAAAATTGAATTTGGATGATTGACATTTATCTAAATAAGTTTTTAGGGCTTTTTATTCAGAACCAAAATGCTATACTGTTTGGATATACTACCTTCGACTTTCAGGCTCTAGAACTGGAGGTTTGGATGTTTTGATGAAGCCGGATCGGGTATCCATTACGCTCGGAGATGGCTGTCAGAGAGTTAGTCTCAAAATTTGTTAGGATTCTAATACAAATTTGGATTAAGGGTTCAATGTTTAGCATTTGTTTTTGGAATTTTGATAGAGTTTTGACGTGCAAAACTGGTCTTGAGGTTATTTTAGCAGAGATTCGGTGTGTAATAGTCTATCTCAAAAGTGACTCAGGGGTCGAATTTATAGAAAATCGAGTCAGAAAAGTAAAAAATTTGGGCCTTATTTGCCAGGGCTCTGGATCATGCTCCTACGCCAGGGCCTTAGCACATGGGCCTGCGCCTTGGCTAATGGGTCCTATTTTCAGGGTACAATCTAGTCTGATTCGGTTCATTTTTTATTTTTGAGTCGGTTTGAAATCCAATTTGAGCACGGTTTAAATATATGAGCTCGTATTGAGATGCTAAATTTGATGCTACAAAAATATGGGTTCATATTCTATGACCAATGGACCTTATATGGCTAAAATGTTATTTATCTTTAATGTTAGGTTGCCTAATAATATCATGTACTCATCAATGTCTTTACTTTTTATCACTTGAATTACTTCCCTCATCTCTATTTGCAATCACTTACTAAGACTTTTGTTTACCCTATGGTTTCCATCATATTTAGTACAAAAAACACCATGCTAAAATTTTCTAGGTATTTTTCAATCATTTTTCCAAATATATCTGAAGTAAATTTTTTGAAGAGCCAATACTTTATCCATGTCATCCTTTAAATATGATAGACTAGGATCATATAAAACATTGTTTCTATTTATCTATAAAGCCCCCATATAAATTAAATTCATGAATACCATTTTTGCAGCTAGAATGTGTTTGATGTCTGTGGGAAGGGAGAGAGAATTAAGTAGAATAAATAATCTAAGCCCCTTCATTTAAAAAAAAAAACTAAATTGAGAACAAGACTATAAGTTTAAGCAAATGGATAATAGATTTCCATAGAATTTCAATGCATTAGAGTCCTAATATACATAAGGGAACTAAAATATGAACTGAAATTTTAAAGAAAATAAAATAGCACACCTTTTTGGAAGTCTCACTATAATTTATCTTGGAGGATGCACGAAATGATGAGCTTGAACCATGCTGCAAAGAAAGAGGAAAAATAAAAAAGGTAAGAAAATGACCCTCCATTTCCACCTTAAGTATATTCTACATCGACAATCTTCATCCCATTTAAATGATTATAATAGTAATGGACTCTTTGGCAACTCTAAGTAGGAAGTAGAAGTAACTGATTCTGTTGTGAGAAATAACCAATAAACCAACCAACCATTAAAGCTCATTTGAAGTATAAAAATTTGAACACAAAAAATAAGATCCAAGGAGAGAAGAAAATTAGTCTATTACAACATATCAATTGCAGGTGTGCGTGGAGGCTGTGGCCTATCCATGAAGGGTAAAAAAAGATGGTAGACAGTAAGAGAAAAAGAGCATGTCTGAAACTAAGTTGAAATGGCAAATCTAGCATCATTTATCATTAGTGAGTACACAAAATCCAATTTTAAATTCTAATAATCCTAAATCTTGACGGAAAGAGCAATGAAAAACAAAAACAAAAGCTAGATAATTAGTCCAATAAAATTCTTTCTTATCCCTTCTGAAAAGACCGAATGATAATCCTACACAAAACTTAATGTACATGTAATGGCATGTATGAATATATTATCAAAAAATATAGACTAACATGACTTGGAGTATTATATGTCATGACCAAATATAAATTATTGAAAAGATAGATTCATCCAACATTGATTAATCACATTGCAACATTATAAGCACCCATCGCCTTAAAATATAAAGGCTTTTACGTCATTTACTTCCTTTTTTTCAACAATTCTGGCCTCTACACAAATATCGAGGAATTTGGCCTAAAATATATTTGCAAGCTTGTCTATAAACGTATATTTATAAACAAAAAAGGAAAAAAACAAAGAAGAAAAAAGAAAAATTAAAAAGCATAAAGGAAATAAAAGAATAAATCAAAACTGGAAAAAGGAGAGAAAACAACACAAAAATTCAAAAAAATTAATGAACTGAAACTCACCTAATAGTTCTTCCGTATTATGTTTCCTACAAATGAGAAAAATCTATAAACCAAAAAACAAAAATGATTTGGTAAACATTTTTTATGAAGGTTGAGAGTACAAAGAGAATTTCTTTAAAAGTTTTTGCATTGGATGATTTTAATGAGGCAAGAAGAGATTTCAATTTTAAGTTCTCTTATTTTAATGCTTTAGTTTTAAAAAATTACTTTTTTTTCAAAAGAAAATTATTAAATTTATTCAAAAGAAATGCTTATTATATTTATGATTTTTAGTAATAAAGATTTATATACCAAAGTAACTGTTTGTTTCATTCCCATTAATTCTTTTTCCATTAGATTTTGATGAAATAATAAAGAGGTACATAATTATTTTTGTTTGGGATAATGGAAAGATGCAAAATATAGGACAAAAATATACTAAATTTAACAAAATCACAATAAAGTATAATTACTTTGCAAACACAATAAGTTTTGTGTTAATTAGATCAAAATTTAAAGACCACAATAGTAATTTACCTAAAATAAATCTCATATCTCTATTTAAAAATAGCTTAAAATAGAAGGTCCTTTTTTTTAAATTAAAAAAAATGAAAATGTAAATTTAATATAGTAAATATCCCCTCCTTCAATCTACAAATAATGTGGAGGAAATTTTCACTTGAAATAGAAATTTTGTGGAGTGATATTTTTCTACCAAAGATGGCTTTAGTAAGTGTGTTTTGAGGAATAATCCAACTAACAAAACTCAATCAATTAACAAAAATGATAAACCCATATAAAATTCATCTTATATAGAATAAAACTCCATTATGTATGAAGAAGCCAACATTTTTTATTGGTGTAAAAGGTTAAAACATAAGTTGATTATGCTCTTAGCAGAACATATTCTCATTAGGTTCTCAGATTAAAGTACAACAATATTATTGATAAATACAACTAATAAGCATCACACATCTTCTTGGGGCTTTTCATAATTTCTCACTAATTAATAATTAATGTCAAAGATATGGTAGAGCAAAAAACTTCATCTTTCCAAGATTACAATGAATGCCATTGCTAGCACCACAGGCAAAATAATAAGGCTGCCATTTTTTCAATGTGAATTTGAATCCTTCACCAGCTCCTTACAACTCATTCACAATCTTAACAGCTTGAATTAGGTTACAGGTTAACGGACTTAATAGGTCAAGCACTAAGAAGAGATTATGAGGATGCGTGTTGTTCTTGCTTGGCGGAAGATATTTAAACACAACTGATGCGTGCTAAATTTGATCACGCTAGAATGTGACTGCTCTGGTTGAGTTAGAATGGACCTGCACAGAGTAACAGACGATCAGGGGTGCCGGACGTTGTGTCCGGCGATAACCATCCGACGCTTAAGTCAATGAACGGTTAGAGCACAAATGGAACAGAATGTAATGGAGAGCTTTTTTGAAGATAGGTTTGTCTTACCTTATTCAGGTTATGCATGTATGTATTTATAGGGTGTGGAAACCCTGTTCAAGGAGACACGTGGCATGCTGGGATGCGTTGTCAGTGTACCTCTTCTTGGGGCCTACGACACCTGTCTGTTGTGAGATTTCGAACCCTGGAGGTCGCTAGTAGACAAGTCGAGGTTGTGCTTTGGGTTCGACCTGGACTGGATGGTACAGGTTCGATGCGAATCCAACTAGATCTATTGAGACCGAACTAGGCTAAGGACGAGGTAGTATCAATTGTCCCCCCGAAGCATAGCACTTGAAGGCTTGGCAGTTCAAAAAGTGCTGAGTAGAAGTCAAAGTACTTGCTGATTGATGCTTAGGCTTCTCTGATGGGGGAGTAATGTTGCTGCAGTGTCTTTGGCTATCGGTCTTTCCCTGCTCTAGATGAGACAGTTACAATCCATTTAAAGCTATCCCCACTTGTTTGACATGTGGGAGCGCCTTCCCATAATG